>JAVJHY010731062.1:0-72000 GCA_035593235.1 Phascolosoma agassizii | reverse complement strand
CGTGAAGCGCGCAGAGTCGGTCGAGTGCATCCTCGTCGGTTGGCATGGCGTGGAATGCTCTGGAATAATACTCCGCAGCTCGGCCGAGGTCTGAAAGATGTTCTTCTGCGATATGACCCATTTCCACAAAAATGTCGGCTTGCTCAGCCCCACTGGTTAGTTCGCAGCGATAAGCGAGTGTCTCGATGAGTCGGTCCCATCGGCCCGTCCTCCGGTCGATGTCTTCCATTCGCGTCAGCGCCTCGATGTCCCGCGGCGCGATATCGAGAATCGAGACGTGATCGTCGACGATTCGGCCGTCAGAATATCCCGGAGCGGCGATGATCAACGGAACCTCGACGCTCTCGCGATGCAGCGTCCGGCCGTGCTGCATTCCATTGTGTTCGCTGAATTCTTCGCCGTGATCCGAGGAAATGATCACGATCGAGTCGTCGAGAAAACCGATGCGTTCCAATTCGCCGATCAAATCACGAAGGATGATGTCGACGCCCGCCACTTCGGCATCGTAGAGACTCGCCAGTCTGCGCGCGCGAAGCGGCCGTGCGCCGAAGGGTGGAATGAGGAGCGCCTCCTCCCCGCGCTTTTGGTCCATGGGCTCGGCAAACTGACTTCGCTGCGGCCATTCCGGCAAGTAGGGTGCGTGCGGCTCCATGAACTGTAGGTAGAGAACTTTGGGCGCATCGCCAGAATTCGATTCGAGCCACTTCAGCGCACCACCTACGATCCGCCGCGCGCGCGTATAGGGGTTGTCGTTCGCTGGCGAGTAGGAAACGGAGCTCTCGAACCCACGCGTGTGTTGCTTGTTCTTCTGGATCAGGAAGTTGGCAGAATACGCCCCGCCCTGATATCCCGCGCTCGATAGTTGGTCCGCAAGAGTGACCTCGTTCCCAGTAAGCGCCGATCCGAAATCCGTCACCCCATGCTGCGACGGATATCGCGAGGTCAGGATCGAAATCACGGATGGAAGCGTCCACGAGCTGACGGAAGCGGTGTTTCGGAAGACCACAGCTTGCTTCGCAAACTCGTCGAGAAATGGTGTCAGCCCACGCGTATTTCCGTAGGCACCGATCCGATCCGCTCGCAGCGTATCGACCACGACGATCAAGACATTGGGCGGGGGCGTCGCAGGTGTCGGAGGTGTCGGCGGAGCCGAGGGCTCACAGGCCCACGATGGGCACGCGAGCAGTCCGCATGCGACGAGCATCATCATTCGCTTCAGGAGCCAGCGCTCCGTCGTTCGGTGCGTCATCGGGAAGGAGGGTTGCACACCCCGACCGAAAGATCGAAAGCATTCCAAACCGCAGGTGGTCGCCGCCGCCTACCTGGGGCACGCTTGTGCCCCCGCCCTTATTCGGAACGCAAAGCCATTGGCGCCCGATCGACCGAGCTGCCCCGTTGACCCCGCAAAGCACACCCAAAGAGTCTCCGCATGAAGCCTACCTCCCGCACCTCGACAGCGTGCGTGGACTCGCGGCTCTCTTCGTGTTCAACGTGCACTATGCCGGCGGCTACGGAGATCCTCTATTTGCTCTCAGGGAAACCCCGTTTTCCATCCTGATCGACGGAAAGGCAGCGATCTGCATGTTCTTCGTGTTGAGCGGAATGGTGCTCTCGCGAAAGTCGTTCCAAGTCGATGCGGTGAAACTCGAAGTTGGAGCATTCTACGTCCGGAGATTCTTTCGTATCAATCTTCCATTCTTTGCGGCCCTGCTGCTCGCATGGACCGCGTGGAGGGTCGGTTGGATTCGACACGAAACGTCTCCCGAGATCAGTCGATGGATGTTTGGCTTGTGGACCGACGTGGCTGAGCTGAATTTCCTCGGAGTGGTTCGCCAGGCGCTGCTCATCATTCCGAACACGCCACAGAGCCTGATCTCACCCGCATGGACCCTCGTCATCGAGATTCAGATGAGCCTCGCCGTCCCACTTCTGATCCTGCTTTGCCGACGTGGATCGGGTTGGCTCGTCCTCTTCACGGGGCTCGTGATTCCGCTCTTGTTGAGTTGCACCGGCTTTTCGAATGCGATCTTTCTCGTCCATTTCACATGTGGCGTGCTCTTGGCACGACACGACGCCGAGTGGTCGAAGGTCAGTACTCGACTTCATCCGCTCCTCAAGGCCCTCGCCCTCTTCGTCGGACTCTTGTTGCTCACGCTCGGAAACCCGTTTCTCGAAATTCAGAAGGGACTCCCGACCGCATATTCGCACGGCCTCATGGCCGTCGGCGCTTCGCTTTGGCTCTTCGTCTTTTCAGGCTCGCGATGGGCGATTTCGTTCTTGACCCTACGGCCCCTCCGATCACTCGGCCGAGTCTCTTATGCCTTCTATATTTGTCACGTGCCCCTCCTCATCAGCGTGACGCCGCTCGCGATCAAGATCCTGAATTCGATCGGAATCGTCGGCAATCCCGCCTATTGGCTTGGCTATGTCTTATCCATCGCACTCGTGACGTCCTTCTCCGCGGTGTTCTTTCGCGTCGTCGAGAGACCGTCGATCCAGTTGGGGCGATTCCTCGGCGACCAAATCCGCGACGCACGATTGTTCGTGTAGGCTATCTCGATGATGGAGACGAACGTCGATCCGCCGGGCGAAGCCGGCGACCCGGCCCCCCAATCAGATATCACGTGGGCCAAGCCCAAACTCGTTGCACCGATTCTGTTCCTCCTCGGGGCGGCCCTATCTGTCTACACGTCTCAATATCGTCTGCCTTCCGCGGACGAAGGCGCATTGCTCACGAACCGCCCGAGTGAGCTTCTCACTTAGCAGAATGTCGAAGGCCAGATCCGAGTTCAGGACGGCCCTGAGGTCAACCCCGTCCATCAGGATCACCCGCTCCTGGCCTGCCCGGGCACCGAGGGACTCGAGACATTTTCCGGTGAAACCGTTGAAAGAGACGAAGAGGGCACGGACATCTCCACCAAACCCAGCGGCAGCCCGATCTCGGAGCACGGCCAGATCGGCAGCGGTAGCCTGCTTCGTACGCCAGCGGATCTCACAAAAGTACTCGTGTCCATCAAATCGGAAGTGTCCATCGAGCTGCTCTCCGACTCGGCGGAACGCTCCCCGGTTGTCTGGACAATAGTAGTCGAAAACATCATTGAGCAGTGCCTCTAGTTCGTTACCTCTTTTCTGCCTGTTGCTCAGAGAATGGGTCGCGTCAAAGCGCTCCCGAAAGCTTTGTAGTAGCTGATGATCCAGCACTTTCGGACGACCGCGTGCCTCCCGTTCCCGATGTTGCTCACGCTCTTTCCGCTCGACATATCGGCGCCGATCTGCGTAGGACTTGATCTCCTCTTTGAGGAGTCGCTGTGATTCTAGAGCCGTCCGGCGCTTCTCGGACTCCAAATGTGTCAGGTCCGTCCAATCGGCCAACTGCCGGAAGAGGACCTGTATCACCTTTTGACCTTCGGCATCGCTCTGCTCTAAAAGGTCCATAACGCGCTGCGCCTTCTTGATGGTCGGGAGCTTTCGATCGGCTCGGACCTCGGCCATGATTGGTTCAGGTACGCCCGCGCGCTGAAGAAAGCGCTCAACGCGGTCCTTGTACCATAGGACGTCTCGCATCGCTACAGCGAAGCGCGACACGAGTGCCTCAGGGAGTCGCTCTGCCATCATATCCCGTGTAGTGGTCTCAGTGGGTGCCGCCACCAATCTCACAGGATCACTCGCCGTGAACCATCTCCATGCGCGACAACCACCCGCGACGCCCGCCCCCTACTAAGTAGGCCTCAACCGTAACTTGCGAGGCCGCGTAAGCCTAAGCGGCTGCGGAGTCAGTCAGGCACCGTGCTAGACGCGAGAGACTCTTGGCTCCACAGCACCGGACTGTGGCCTAACTATGGATCACTCGAAGTACCCGAAGACAGAGTAGGAGACTGATTCGACTACTCCGTCGGTATCGCGAGCAGCCACGTCAACCGTGACCCGGATCTGCCGAGCATCGTCGTCCCAGTCCGCGCGAAAATTGGACACTCGGTATCCCTCGTCCACCGCGGTGTTGTTATTCGCGACTGCCGCAAGGGAGGCGGTGACCACAGCGCGTTTGAACTTCCCCCCTCCCTTTTGCGGAAGGAGGAATGAGTACGAGCCCTTGTTCCACTTCTTTGACGTGGACTTGTTGCCGGGATGGTTGACAACCGCGATGCCCGTGTGGATGTCTAGCCGGCCGTTCTTGACATTTAGTCTCAAGAGCTGCGCCGCTTGAATGCCTGCAGTGTTCGCCATTGGTACCCCACGATAAGGATAGTCTGCATAACTCCCTTTGTCCATCACGTCGTGCAGCCTAACGTCCGAAACGCGAACGGAGAAAGGGCATTTCAGCAGCTGACCCTGAATGTTGGGCTGTCCTCGGGCCTCGATCGCCTTCGATCGTACTAGTCGCTGCCCGCGTCGGATTGGGACGAGGCCCCGGCCTTCCATTTTTTGGCAAGTCGAACCCAGCGGATAGCCATCGGCCGAGAGTACGACATCTGTTGCTCCGGATAGATCTCGGCCAACTCTTGAGATTCCTCTTCAGCGGCCCAGGCAATCAGCGGTGCCATCGCCTCTGGCAACGAGACCTCGCCCCACGAAACCTCATGGAGTTGGTGGGAGATTGGGCCGGTGGCTGACACCGTGAAGACGGACCGAAACGCGAGGCGTCCAATTCCAACTAGGTCGAGAAAATCGTTCCCCTCGAAGCCTTCAATCGTGACCGTTTCGGGCGTTTCACCGACCACTTCCCAGTCCAGTCTGCCCTTCGCGCCGACATCCCATTCTAGCGCGGTTGCCGCCTGACCCTTGGTCATGCTGAACCCTGCCCCAGCGAACTCCAGTGCGAAGTTTGGGGCGAGGCACGCCAATGCCTCCGCTAGGGAGTGATCGGCCAGGTGCCTGAGGTACGTGCCGACAATATCCGCCGCCCCACCCATCGTCTTCCTCCAAATTGCTGGACTGATGCCCGACACCGCACACAGACCCGAGGTGAGTACCATGGCGATTTACGGCTGCCCCCGTGCCAACTCTGCGAGCACGTCCTCAGCGTTCGTCCAACTTGGATCGAGATCGAGGGCTCGCTCGTACTCCGCGATCGCCTGGGCTGTATCGCCTCTCGCGAGGTAGGCCTCTCCGAGACTGTCGTGCGCGTTCGGCGAATCGGCAAACGTTGACGCGATTAGCTCGAAGATATCGATGGCGCGATCAACTTGCCCACTCCTGAGCGTCCGGTAAGCAAGAGCGCTCAGACTCGACTCGAGGTAGGGTCCGACGCGCTCCGGCGGAGCCGCCAAGCCGACATACGCTTCGACAGCCGCGGCCGGACCGCCCTGATCGAGTCGCTCGTCAATGATTGCTAGCGCCGTTTCGAGGGGTGCCCGGCTCCGGCTAATCGCCTCAAGCTGTGCCTCGAGCTCGCTGCGCTCCACCCAACGGCCCTGGGTAGTCACTCCAATGGGCATTGAGACTTGCGACACATCCTCCAGCGGGTCGTGCTCCACGAGCATGAGGTCGGCGCGAGCTCCCACTCGCACGGTGCCGCTGCCATCGTCAAGTCCGAGAAACTCCGCAGGAGCCACCGTGGCTGTATAAAGCGCTTCATAGGGCGAAAACCCTGCTTGTACGAGCAACTGAAGCTCCCGGTGGACACTCCACCCGGGCATAACCATCAGATCCGATCCGGTAGCCGCATCGGTACCCAGGGCGATCCTCGCGCCCGCTTCCCGCAACTCGGCGAGAAGCAATTGCTGGAGCTTGAGCTGTTGACTGAAACGGGCCGCTCCTTGGCGTAGTCCGGCCCGCGCCCAGCGGCGTTGGTCAATTGGGTCCAAGTACTGCACGTATGATCTGGTGACGAGTTCTTCAAAACGATCCGTCGTCCGGCCGGCATACGTATCGATGACAACCTCAGTCGGCACCACCCAGATTCCGGCGTCCGCCACCGCCCGCGCCAACCGTTGGACACTCGCAAGAACGTCGTCCTGAGCAGGATCATCGTCGGGCAATTCGGCCGACTCCCATGCCCGGTACTGGTCGACGTACAGGCCTAGGTCAGTGGGATAGATCATCTCTTCGAGGTGGGCGAGACGCTGCGCCGGGTGCGCCAAAACAGCGGCAAACCCCAGGTTCCGAGGAGCGTGCCCGTACACGGGTATCCCTCGCGCACGGGCCGACTCATGTAGCGCGGCATAAGCTTCGGACGACATCGGAGGCCGATTCTTCACACAGTCGTAGCCGGCGTCGACGTTGCGGTCTACCAGGTTCCGAACCTCTTCCGGATCCGTTGCGCCCCGGACGTACGGCCCACATGTGAACAGGCGAGGCCCGGTTTGGTCTCCGCTTCCGAGCCGCCTCTGGAGGTCAAGGTGCCACTCGCGACCCCGCATGTTCATGATTGTCGTAACGCCGTTGATCAAGTACAGAGCGAGCTCATCTTCTGACTCGATGTGCACGTGCAGGTCCGTGAGGCCTGGCAGCAGAAAGTGACCTTCACCTTCGATGACCGTGGCCCCAGGCGGCACGTCAACCGAGGCCGACGGACCCATCCTCACGACTACGCCGCCCTCAACCACCACCGTCTGATCCGCGAGTACTCCCTCGGAGAGCATCGGGACCACATTGACGCCCCGGAATGCGACGATCGGTCCGCTATGGCCATCCGCTTCGGGGCCGCACGCCAAGACCACCAGGCTCGCGAGCAAGATTACCCCAACTCGCTTACTAACGAGCGTGTCCTGGCAAGGGGACGAGGACTGAGCCATCACCGAGCTCCGACAGGTTTGATAGAGAGATCCGGGCCGCGGACTATCCTGTCCGTAATCTCCCGCATTGTCTTGCACGGATCGAACGTATGGAACCGCTTGTGCCTCAACGCCCCCGGAGACGTTTTCGGTAGACACCGGGTGTCCACCCTTCCTGCATCTTGAACACGCGAGTCATGTGACTTTGGTCTGAGAAGCCAGCTTCCAGTGCGATTTGGGACAACGGGTAGCTCGTCTTACAAAGAAGCTCTTTCACGTAGTCCACTCGAAGCCCTTTGATATGCGCGCCCGGCGAGGTCCCGTAGCGCTCGCGGAATGCGCGAGCGAGGTGCCCGGGAGTTACGCCAACCCGGGCAGCGATGCCACGGATGGAGAGGGACCCCTTGTATCCCGCATCGATGATGGCCAATGCTTGGACTAAGGTCGACTCCGGGTCCCGACCGCCGAGGCGATGCCGGGCGTGGCGAGCCACGAACCCGAGCAGGAGCGCCTGCAAAGCGACAGTGGACGCCGCATCGTCGCACTGGAACTCCCGCCCAACCTGTCGAGACCATACACCGAGCGTCGTGGCCGGTAGGTAGCACACCTCGCTGAAGATGCGCTGGGCAGGCCCCAGGCTATCCAGGCCAGACGGAAGGATTTCCACGATCAGGCATCGGGCTCCCGACGCGGAGTACCTGTTCTCATGCGCTGCGAGACTCGGCTTGATCAACACGTCGCCTCGACCCATGACGGGCGCCGCCGCGTCGAAGACCTCAACGAAGGCACCATCCAAGTTGATCGTCAGACTCGGATACCGATGGACGTGCCGGGGGAAGCTATCGCCCCCCGAATACTTGGCCTCCGTGAACCGGAACCCATCGATCTCGCGGGTGTGACGATGAGCTCCCTGAGTCACCCCCGCCAAAGCGGATACGTCACCTGCCTCCTCTCGAGCCGCGGGTACGGCATCACTTACGCGCCCCATCACTCCTCAAGGGGCTTGGCACCAACAACGTATTGGCGGGCGCTCGTGTGCTGCCACGGCATGGTTGTTGGCTCGGCGGATGGTCCAATTCTCATGTAGACGCCCCCGCGACGTAGCTCGTCGAGGATCTGGGTAAGAGGCTTTTGCTTGGTTTCGAGCCGTTTCGCACGCTCAATCCACCCGATGTAGTCGTTCTGCTGATACGCGGGGCGGGCCTCATAGGTTTCCATCAGCCTGCTGCTCGTCAACCCTGCCCGTTACCTAGGCCGAAGCCCAGAAATCATGGCCTCAAGTGTCTTTCTAAGACGCTCTCCGTCGTAACGATTCTCGAAGAGACGTCCGAAGTCGACGGCCACAACGAGCGTAGCCAGCGCTAACCCCGTCATGAGGGGATCGAGATCGGGGTCGATGTCGCCGGAGGCCTGCGCCTCACTGACCAACGCCTCCATGTCGTCTGTGGTTACGCTGACCAGGTCGCCTAGCATGTCTCTGAGAAACGGAATGGTGGCGGCCTCCCCATAGTCCCGGAAGTGCTGGGGACCCCGCTCTTCGGAAGACTCCGCAAGTCGGACGTAGACGGATGCGAGTTCGGCGAGGCGCTTCGACGGCGACCCCTCGCCCACAACACGCTTCCGAAACGCCACTTCGGCGGGACGCTGCCAGTCGATTATCGCGCGGAATAGCTCCTCTTTGCTCGCGAAGTACCGGTACAGCGCACCGGTGCTAAGACCCGCCCGCTCCGCAATTTCCCGCATCTGCGTCTCGCGGAAGCCCTTTTCGGCGTACACCCGCGATGCGGTTTTCAGAATCTGAGTTCGGCGGGCGTCCGTGTACGCCTTGGTGACTTTAGGCACTTGAAACTTCCTTTAGTGAACACTCGTTCACTGTAATGAACGCACGTTCAGTTTTAAGAACGTCGTTCGTTTCGCGCCAGTAACTCAGCCCTAAGGGGCTTGGGCCAACGTGGCGGTCAATTTCCTCGGATGGGAGAAGGATGATGAGAGCGAGCCAGTGGAGTTGGCGTTCTGCGGTAGTCGTGAGTGCCTTGATTGTAGGGTGCCAGGACGCAGCCTCACAGAACGCAAATGGAGTGCATGCGGCAAAACAGGCCTACGTGGACGTGGATAACTGGCCCGCCACGGCTCCTGGACAGGTTGAGCTGCAGAACTTCACCCCCTTCCGTGCGGTCTACGAACGCTCCTACCGCGATGAGAACGGCGAACACCGAACGGACCGTGTCATCATCACAGCGGAGAACGTTGCCTGGGGTGAAGAGGGCGCCATCATGGTCGGACTCGTCGATACGGGCAGCCTCGAATACTCCGATACGAATGCGCGAGCTCAGCTACGCTACTTCGCGGCCGACGATTTGGCGCTCCTCCTTCAGCTCACCCCAATGAGTGGGACGGCAAAGGACTACACGCTCATTCGGGCGGAAGACGGCGCCATGCATATGACAAACGTCCAAACCGCGACGGGCGAGAGCGAATACCAACAGATGCCCTCGGCTCCCCCCGGCTTTGGTGCCCCGGGCGCATGGCTCTTTGCCTCGATGCCCTTGGCAGAGGGGATGAAGATTCGGTTCGATCCCTATTACGCCCCGGCATCGTCCAACATTTTGGGCGCGGCTCCTTCACAGGTGATTGGGCGCGAGTCGGTTGAGGTTCCTGGCGGTGAGACCTACAACGCATGGGTTCTCGAGCGACCCCTGGGGATGAGCAACGCCCGTCTCATGCTGACCTATGTGATCGACCGGCCCCCGTATTTACTGGGCAAAGCGCCGATGGATGCGGATTCTGGAGAGATCGACGAGCTCGGTACGATGCGGTTGATCGAGTTCCAGGCGTTCCCGGGCATGTAAGACCCAGTTGGACGCTGGCGTTGATAGAACGGGGGGGCCCCTACGGCTAGTCAGTCGCCGGGCGGCCCCCCCTGTTCATTGGGGGAGCGTTCCCCCTTCCGTAGCCACACCGTCAACTGCAGACCTGTCCCCGCCGCGTGAAGGCCGGCTACCCTCGGGGACGCAGGGATCCTCTGGCACCTAGTCGAGCCTATATGCACACGTCCTACCTCGCTATCGTCTGGAACGATGAATGACGTTGCCACGAGCCTTCGGGAGCACCTTCGGCTAGCCCCAGCCGCGCACGTCGAGCACCAGCGTGTCGACCGGCGGGAGTACGACGGATTCAGACGGGACACCATCGAATATCGCGGCCTTGAGGGCGATCCGATCTCGGCGTTCCTGTTTATGCCGTCAGGTGAAGAGCCCGTTGGTGGAGTTGTCCTCTTCCATCAGCACAACGGTGAGTTCCATCTAGGGAAGAGTGAGGTTGCCGGCGACGTCGGCGATCCTCTGCAGGCGTTTGGTCCTGCGCTCGCCAAGCGCGGCGTGGCGGTGCTCGCGCCGGACGCAATCTCGTTTGAGGACCGCCGGGCTTCCGTTGGCGGTACCGAGCCCGATGACGACGACTGGCTTCAGCACTACAACGCCATGGCCTATCGGCTGGTCAACGGCGACATCCTGATGAGAAAGTGTCTAGACGACGCCCAGCGAGCTCTGAGTGTCCTATTGGGTCATCCCCGGATCGACCCAGCACGGGTGGGTGTTGGCGGGCACTCCTACGGCGGAACGACCGCGTTGTATCACGCAGCCTTGGATGCAAGAAGCCACTTCGCATGCGTGAGCGGTGCGTTGTGCAGCTTCGAGGCCCGGCAGCAGCAGGGCACGGGAATCAACGTGTTCGAGGTCGTCCCTGGCATCACACAGACGCTCGACGTTGGGGACCTAGTGCGGTCGATTGCCCCGCGCCCGTTGTTCGTGGTGTCAGCGACAGACGACCTGTACTCCGCCGATGCGGACAGGGTGGTTGCGGAGGTCGCCGTAGAATCGGTCGTCCACGTGCGGGTCGACGGGGAGCATGCGTTGGACCCGGCTCGGTTCGACGCCATCATCGCGTGGCTGGTGGAGCAAAGCCTCCCTAACATCCCCGAGTGAAGTACCACACCCACGGCCCTTTGTCGTCTGATCGCCACTTCACCCACCCCTCTCGTGAGTCGGACTCTCCTTCATTCCCGCAGTAATCTGAGGGCTGCTTCACGATCACACGCATCCAGTCGCCCACAATTTCCTGGGGCTCCAAGTGGTAGTCGCCCTCGATTGCACTCAGGGCTAGACGGTCCGTGCCGGGCCCGTCTCTTAAGTTGTGGGGGACGTCGGAACGGAAGAAGAGCGGCGAGATTTCGTCTGACACGAGCCGCGTGGCCCACGATTCGAAACGTAGGCTTACCGGTTTGCCCTCTAGTGCACAGTCCGGTATCCACCCCGTCCCGGAATCCACGCCTGGGCCCGGTGCGGCAAACCGGATCTGGGTCCATCCACCCGTGGGCTCTTTGAGGACGATGAAGCTGACGTCGTCGTATCCGGTCTCTACCAAACCCGACACGTCGAATGGCGCGATCTGATCCTCCTCGAGATCGAGGATCCAGCCGCCCGCAATCCACCGCGACGGAGGGGAACCGGGGGTATCCGAAATCGGCAGAACGACCTGGGAACGCCAATCCTCGCGCCACGTGGACGCGCTCTGCGCTAGATGGCCAAATCCGAGTTGGACATCGGCAAACCGCACGCCCTGCCCGCCAATCGTCGAGTAGGCGCCTAACGAGGGGACGGTGTCAGGTATCGCAGAAACCACCGCTTCGGGTAGGGTGCAACCTTGGCCGCTTACTTCTGCGGGGGTCCACAGGGCTCCCAGCGCTATCAGCAACCCACCGGTGGTCTTTCGCATAGTCCTTGGGGAAACGGGGTGAGAACCTGTCGTTCAAATTGCGAGCCACCGTCAGAGCAATGTCTTCAGCGGAGCGCCCGCGCTCGGGTCCAGAGCAAGATCACCCCGCAGGACGAAAGGCCCCCGAACTGAGCGGGGAGTTCTGCCACACTGCGGTAGACCTCCAAGCCAATGAGGTCGTCTGGATTGACGATGTCGTCGAAGGACTGGGCCGGTGCATTGACCCGTCCGCCTAGCTCCACAATGAATCCGTCGAGGTACACCCTGGGATAACAAATCCCCCCGCGGAAGCTGCTTCGCAGCGTCGAAAGCATGATGGGGTAGCTGAGTCCGCCCGCTGTGTTGGATTCAATGAAGCGCACCCCGGGCACCGTGCGGAAAATGTCGCGCACGCGGATGGGTGGACGGTCCTGGAGTTCGTCGGGTGTAAGGAAAAACCCTGGGCTGCTTCGCTCTCGGTCGTAGAATCCCGTCCGGTTTAGGCCGAGTAGCCGCCGCTCACCGGTGACGTCGATTCCTTCGAGTTCGATTGCACGAGCGACAAGGCGAAACTCGACCTCTGTTACGGTGGACGCGTCGAGGTCGACCGGACCATCTACAGCCGCAAACGCAGAGATGTGCTCGACGTGGATCGAGTAGGATCCGCTTTCGGGAATCGTGAGGCTAAATCGGCCGTTGAGATCGGCCAGGGTCATGGCGACGACGTTCACATCGACGTCGATGAGCCTCACAGAAGCCAGCGCCGCCGGATCCTCGGTCTCGGTGAAGACCACGCGTCCGCGGAGTTCCTGTGCGGACGCCGCGAGGGGCCACAGGAGGCCCGCTACGATCGGAGCCAGTAGGAGGTTCGATTCGCGCATTTTCGTGTCGTTCCTTGTGATACCGTTACCTGGGACGGAACGAAGATGCCCTACTCAACGGTGACTACGCCCGAGAATACGACTCCGTCGACTCTCTCAAGTTCGTTCACATGCCGCACTTTCACGAGATGCCTGCCCGGTGGGATCCCTCTCATGATGAGCTCGTAACGGTAGTGGCAGACAACCGTCAGACCTCCACCGAATTGAGCGTGGACAACAACCTCTAGGACACCATGCTCGTTCTTCAGCTCCGTCCGAAAACCGTATCCGCAGTTGCCTGTACGGAGGGACGCTCGGACAGCAAGGGTTCCCTGACCGCCGTTCACGGCCGTGCCATCGGGGTCGCCAAACCCCAATACCCAGGATCGAAAGTCCATCTCGACGGCCGTCGGATCGACGGTCGGCGAAGTAATGCCGTCGCATGCCCAGCAGACCAGGCAGGAAGCAGCCACAGCTATCTGAATCAGTCGAGTCGCCATGGTGGGTCCTAAACGAAACGAACCGGCGTGTGCCCCGTGTGTTGATTCGGGATAGCCGTGGGTGGCAAGATGCTGTTATGGCGCTGACTGCGAGACTGAGATCGTGACCCTGGATGCGGAGAGGAACGAGACCCCTCCTATCCTCATATGGGGAGCCGGGGCGATGGGAGGTGCGATCGGTGCGTGGCTGATCGACGCCGGCCGGGCCGTGGTGTTCGTAGACCAGGATCGCGCGCACGTCGATGCGATCAATGCCAGGGGTTTGGAGATCACCGGCCCCGTCCGCGGTTTTCGAGTCTCCGCTTCAGCACTCCATCCTGACGAGGTGTCGGGCCAGTACAAGACGGTGCTCCTGTGCGTGAAGGCTCACCACACTCAGACCGCCTTGCCCTCTCTCCTCCCGCATCTGGCCACGGATGGTTGCGTCGTTTCGGTTCAGAACGGACTAAACGAATCCGCAATTGGCGAGGTGGTGGGAGCGAAGCGCACCGTTGGCGCGTTCGTGAACTTCGGGGCCGACCGGATGGGACCCGGCGTCGTCATGCGGGGGAATCGGGGAGCCGTCGTGCTTGGCGAGTTGGACGGCCGCGACACGACACGAGTTCGAGAGCTGCAAACGCTGCTTAGGGCATTTGAGCCGAATACCAAGGTGACGGACAACATCTTTGGATACTTGTGGAGCAAGCTAGCGTACGGTGCGCTCCTCTTCGCGGGCGCCACCACCAACCTGTCGATCGCCGATGCCTTGGCGGCGCCTGACTACCAGCCGTTCCTCATAGCGCTAGGTCGCGAGGTATGCGCCGTTGCTGGGGCGGTCGGGGTGCGCCTGGAGGCATTCGATGGTTTCGACCCGGCGGCGTTTCAGCCGGGTCGATCCGACGCCGACGCCCAGACCTCGCTAGTCAACCTGGTGACCTTCAATCGAGGCTCGGCCAAGACACACAGCGGAATCTGGCGGGATCTCGCGGTGCGCAAACGACGCACAGAGGCAGACGCCCAGCTCGGGGCGGTGGTAGAGGCTGGGGAAGCCGCTGGGCAGCCCACGCCACTGATCCGCGCCGTGCACCGCATGGTCGGCGAGATCGAGTTGGGGACGCGAGTGCTGTCGGAGGACAACTTGGCGGAGTTGAGTGCCGTCTTGGGCTAAGAACAGCCGCCTAGGTGTTGCTCCCCGGAAGTTCTCGACTACCCACGGTCGGGGCGAGTTTCGCCTCGAGCATTCGCCCTCCACTGATGACGAGAGTCCTTCAGGCGCCGGATCACTGAACTGCCTCTAAGCTGCGCGGGCCAACAACACAAGTGCAAGCAGAAAATCTTTCGGTTTCGGCGACTCGGGCGCCGAGCGCGAGCTCACAACAAAACCGTTGAAGCAGTCACAGGGGTTTTGAGGGAGTGGCATCGGCTAAGCGGCTTGCACATGTGTTGTTTGCCTGCGCAGCTTCCATGCAGATCCGATAAGAAGCCTTAACACCCGAGTCGGAGCTCTCTGCGATGCTGAACCGTCGAAACCCCTGTGTTGGCGTAGGGATCTTGCTCGCCCTCGGCGCGTGCTCGACAGACGGAAGTAGCGGGTCGAACGACATGGTGCCCAGGGTCGATACGATCCGGGCAGAGGTTGCGACTCGGATAGGCCTCGATGAAACCAACCCGGCCGCGGTCTTCGGCGACATCAGCACCCTCGCGGTGGACGCAACGGGTCGCACGTACGTGGCGGATCGCATCGGCTCGACTGTGCGCGTTTACGACGAGAATGGGGCGCTTCTTCAAACGCTCGCCAGCGAGGGAGAGGGTCCGGGTGAACTCCGGTGGCCCGCAGACGTGGTATTGGGTCCAGAGGGCGCTCTGTGGATCCGGGATGCCTACCGCATCACGGTTCTTCTTCCGAGAACGCTTGGCGATCTCCCCGATTCACTCACGCAGACGATCAAAATATCGAACAGCGTGAACGCGCCGACCCGGAGTGGAGTAGCGTCCAACGGCGACTATTTTTATCCCATCGGGACGGGGTACGTGCGTGTGAGCGACTCGCGCTTCACCGACGACACCGTTTTTGTGCCCCAATCGACCAACCAGACTCGAACGAAAACTGCGTTCGTGCGGCTTGGGCCCAGAGATGGTCGGATGTTAGAGGGCCTAAGCGCGGCACCCTTCGCACCGGTCCCGGTATCGGCCGTAACCGATCGCGGGACCGTCTTGAGTAGTGACGGGACATCCTACTTGATCGTCGAGACGAACAAGCTCGGTGACACGTTGGGTTCGTTCGGTTTTCCCGCCGAGTCCGTTCGGTCGGTGCCGTCGGCAGAACACTCCGACTCCACTCGAGCCGTTGAAGCCCGCATCGACTCTCTTCCAGTCCCGCTTGAAGAAGTAAGGAATGTGGATCCGTTGCTGCTTAGTGGTTCGATCCCTGGCATGTTACCGGGTGTGCTGGCAATCCACGTAGCCGACGACGGCAGAATTTGGATTCAACGTTGGCACCCCGAGGGTCAGGGCGAGACGAGATACTACGATGTATTCGATCCCACCGGGGAGCGGCTTTGTGTAGTTGAGATACCGGCCCCGATGCTGGCGAGTCCACCGCCATACTTCGGGAAAAGCTACGTCGCCGGTGTGGTCGTCGAGCCCGGTACAGGAGTGGAGTTCGCCGTAACTCTACGCGTCTCGGACCTCTCGGCATGCCTGCCGGTTGGGCGGTAGCTATCAAGAGGCACGGTATCGAGTTCCGGCGGGTGGCGGTTCTCGGCACTCTATTGGTCGCAGCCGGAACCGCGACCGCTGGGGCGCAGGTCCTCGAGGTAGATCTCGGTTGGTCCATGATTGACCACGACCCGCCTCGCAATGCCGTCTACAACGCTGAAAGGCTTCCGGGTGCATGGAGCGTAGCAGTGCGACACCACCTGAACGATGGAGGGACGTTTCTTCAGTTCCTTGGCGCGTTGGGAAACGAGTCCGGCCCTGGTGTACGGACGTGGTCAAAAGTGCTGGGTGTGGGCGGAGGGTATTCCTTCCGAATGGCGTCCGGTTCGGTGGATCTGTCCTTGAGACCGGGAATCGACCTGCTCCGCGTGTCACACGGACAGGGTGATTCCTGGCCGTCTTCGTGGGCTGGAGAGTGGGGCGCTAGCGGGTCGATATCCGCCGCGCTCGGATATCAACGGCCTTTGGGAATCCCTTTGACCAGTAGCTTCTTTGCTGGCGTCGGGCGGGTCTACGGATTCATCGATGGCGATGACTGTCTTGACTGTGACCTGCTCTTGGATCGCGCTCGCACCCGCGTGTCCGTCGGGGTAAGTGTGGCGTTTGCACAGGTAGCCCGCTGAGTGGCGTACGCTTGAGGCGCCCGCCGCACGCACCTGACAAACGGTGCCTGGAGTGACCCGATCCCAAGTGCCCACGCGTTGCGCGACCCTATCCGCACGTAGGATGTTGGCCCCGGCGCGAGCCCTTCCTCGGAGGTCCCCCACTTGTCCGACACGATTGCCCGGCTGAACGCAGCCCTCGAAGGCCGCTACGAGGTAGAGCGCGAGATCGGTGAAGGGGGCATGGCCACGGTCTTCCTGGCCAAGGACCTCAAGCACAACCGCAACGTCGCACTGAAGGTGATGAAGCCCGAGTTGGCTGCTGCAGTCGGGGCAGATCGCTTCCTGGCCGAGATCAAGACGACGGCGAACCTCCAGCATCCGCACATCCTGCCGTTACACGACTCAGGGGAAGCAGATGGGTTCCTCTATTACGTCATGCCCTACATCGAAGGGGAGACACTGCGGGACCGGTTGGAGCGCGATAAGCAGCTTCCGGTCGGAGAAGCGGTCCGAATCGCGACGGACGTAGCGGAAGCCCTGCACTCCGCTCACGAGCAGGGTGTCATCCACCGAGACATCAAGCCCGCGAACATTCTGATGAGCAAAGGCCGCCCGTTGGTAGCTGACTTCGGGATCGCGCTGGCGGTAAGTGCGGCCGGCGGGGGAAGGCTGACTCAGACCGGTACGTCGATGGGCTCCCCGTTCTACATGAGTCCCGAACAGGCGACGGCAGACCATCAGGCAAGTGCCGCGAGTGATGGTTATTCGCTTGGATGTGTGCTTTACGAAATGCTCGTCGGGGAACCGCCGTACACGGGCCCAAGTGCTCGGGCGGTGCTTTCGAAGATCCTGATCGGCGATGTACCTGCACCAACCACGGCCCGACCCTCGATCCCGGCGAATGTAGACGCGGCGATCAGGAAGGCGCTGGAGAAGCTACCGGCGGATCGGTTCACTGATGTGGACGACTTTGCGAAGGCCTTGGCGGATTCGGGGTTCAGGCACGGGGAGACAGCTGCTGCGGGAAGCGCGGCGAGCGGAGGACCGTGGAAGCGACTCACGATGGTCACGACGGCCACGACCGCGCTCTTCGCGCTCGCTTTCGGCTGGTCGCTCCTACGACCCGCGCCACCCGCCCAGGTAACTCGTTCCGAGATTGCGCTGGGCGAGGGTCAAAACCTCATGCCAACCACCGGTGTGAGAGTCGCGCTCTCCCAGGATGGTACGCGGATGGTGTACGCGGGGGCGGCACCGGGCGGGGGCGGGCAACTCTGGCAACGCTCGCTAGACGACCTGGAACCCGTTCCGATCCTGGGGACCGAGAGCCATGAAGCACCGGTCATCTCACCGGACGGTCTGTCGGTCGCCTTCACCTCGGCTCAGGCGATCCTGAAGACGGTCTCGCTCGGTGGCGGCCCGGTGTTCACGGTCGTCCCCAGTGGGGTGGCCCTCCGGGGAATCGATTGGGGCTCGGACGGGATGATCTATTACCGGCGCATAGGTGGCGGGATCGAGCGCGTGCCCGCGACGGGTGGCGAGCCGGAGACCGTGACGACGAACCCGGCCCACCTCTGGCCCGACGCGCTACCCAACGGGCGCGGGCTCCTGGTCACGGTCACCGCAACTGACCCCGAGGAGAGACGGATCGCCGTCGTGGGGCCCGAGGGCGGGGAGGCACGTGAGCTGTTCGCGGGCACTATGGCCAGGTATGCGACGTCGGAGCACGTCGTCTACACGACGTCAGCCGGCACGCTGATGGCTGCGCCGTTCGACCTGAAGCGTCTGGAGGTCACGGGCCCGTCCGTCGCTCTCGTGGAGGGTGTTCGGGCCTCGTCACTTGGGGCGTCGCAGTTCGCGCTGTCTGAGACCGGGACGCTCCTCTACGAGACAGGTGGGGGAGAAGACGCCGGGCTCGAATTCGTTTGGGTCACGCGCTCCGGCGAGGCGACGCCGGTCGATGCGGGGGAGACGTTCGACGAATCCTCCGGCAATGACGGTTGGCGGTTGTCACCCGACGGGAGTCGCATCGCCTTCGGGCGAAACGTGGACGGCAACGACGATATCTGGATCAAGACGCTTCCGGACGGTGCCGTGTCACGCCTCACGTTCAGCGAGGGTAGGAATTTACAGCCGCAGTGGGCACCCGACGGGCGATCGGTCACCTATCGCAACAGCGGGGGCGGGGGCTTCCTCTGGTCGAGGCGGGCGGACAGTACGGGCGAGCCAGAGCTTTTGTTCGACGGCTCCAACACGGCCAAGGGCGTATGGAGTCCCGACGGCGAATGGCTGGTCCTCCGCCGCGCCGGAAACTCGGGGGAGGAGGCGGCCCGAGACATCATGGCCATTCGGCCCGGCGTGGACAGCGTGGCAATCCCTCTGGCCGTGTCGCCGCGGTTCTGGGAGCAGGCTCCGGCGATCTCCCGGGATGGACGGTGGTTGGCCTACAGCTCGAACGAGACGGGCCGCCACGAGGTCTTCGTGCGCCCGTTCCCGGACGTGAGCGCCGGGAAGTGGCAGGTCTCGACTGACGGTGGCATCCAGCCCGTTTGGGCGCACAATGGCCGGGAGCTGTTCTTCGCTGACCCCGAGACCCGCGAACTCAAGGTTCGCGAGTTCACAGCCACCTCCACGATGTTCCAATTGTCTCGACCCACGACGTTGTTTGAGATGCCCGGAGAGTTCTTTCTCCGTGGCGGAAACCAGGACTTCTATGACATTGCGCTGGACGACGAGCGGTTCCTGATGGCCCGGCGATACGGATCGGCCGGTGCCCCCCCGTCGCTCATCCTCGTCCAGAACTTCTTCGAAGAACTCAAGCGGCTGGTGCCTAACTAGAGTTTGCCTTCTCCTCGCTGAGCGGGGCCGCTCTCACCAAGACCACTTGGACGTCTCCTACGTTGGTGCCCGTGGGGCCCGTCAGGATCCCGTCCCCTAGAGCCTCGAAGAACTCGTGGGAGTTGTTCTCCAGCAGAGCCCGCTCGGGGTCCAGGCCCATTGTGCGACTTCGTGCCCGGGTGTCGGGGGCCGCAATTGCGCCGGCGGCATCTGAACTCCCGTCCACCCCATCCGTCCCTGCCGAGCCGATGGCAATCTCAGGGTGGCCCCCTAGTGCTAGGGCGGCCCCGAGGACCAGCTCAAGGTTGCGTCCCCCTCGGCCGGGTCCCACCACCGTGACGGTCGTTTCACCGGCCGCAACGAGGCACGCCGGGAGAGCCGGCCCCTCATCGCCGGCGTATACGTTCTTCGCCTGTACCGCCAACTTCGCTCCCACCTCACGTGCCTCGCCGACAAGCGCCGTGGTGAGAACGCGGGTGTGATACCCGAGGCCTTCCGCGGTTTCCGCTGCCGCGCGAGCCGCCAGGGCGCCGTTCCCCACGATCACGGTCTCGACGCGCGCGAAGCACGGGTCGCCATCGCTTGGGGTCTCCTCACGCTTGCCGCTAGCGCCTTCTTCGAGGTGGCGGATCACGGCTTCAGGCACGGTTTCCGAAAGTCCGCGCGCCGTCAGCACCCCGATGGCCTCCTGGTACGTTGTTGGATCGGGAGACAACGGACCTGAGGCAATCACGTCGAGGCGGTCGCCGACAACATCCGAAAGAATCAGCACCCGGACGTCGGCACCTTCCAGCAACTGGGCGAGCCCGCCGCCTTTGATGTCGTCCAGGTGCTTCCGGACGGTATTCAGCTCGTCAATCGTCGCGCCCGCACCCAGGAGAAGTGCGGTCGTCCGTCCCAAATCGGACAGCGATACACCCTGAGCCGGGAGGGACAGAAGAGAGGAAGCACCCCCCGAAATCAGACAGAGCAGCTGAGCGTTCGCCGGTAGATCGCGGCAAAAAGCGGCGACGCGTTCGCCAGCACGTTCCGACCCCTCGTCGGGGATGGGATGCTCGCCGCGTACAACTTCGACGCCCGGTAGCGAGTCATCCGGATACCCCGTGGGAAGGACCACCAAACCTGCGGACAGGCTCTCTCCCAAAACCTCCAGCGCGCCACGCATCATTCCCAGCGACGCCTTCACCACAGCGAGGATGTAGACACCGGATTCCGGTGCGCGTCCTTGCTCAGCCGACTGTCCACCGAGTGGAGCGATTCGAAGGGACGTGGCCACCAGAGTCGAAGGCTCGACCGCATCGATCGCGGCGCGCAGGCACAGCTCGACGTGCCGTTTCATCTCGGCATTCGAGTGAGCGGACGACGCGGGACTCACCTCTGCATGCGGCGGGCGTACGCCTCTGTCTCGAACACCTCGGGATTAACGCACTGCGGTGCGGGGCGGCGCTCAAGATGAGCGCAGCTGTTCTCGACGGCGATCTGGGCCATGCGGCCGCGTGTGTCGACGCTGGCACTCGCTATGTGGGGAAAGAGGACCGCATTGGGGAGCTCCGCCAACCCAGCCGCCATGGCCGGTTCGTCTTCATACACGTCGAGGGCGGCCCCGGCGATCCACCCCTCCGTAAGCGCCGTCACCAAAGCGGCCTCGTCGACCACCGGCCCTCGGGCGCTATTGATCAGGTAGGCCGTGGATTTCATGGTCCGGAGTGCAGCTTCACCGATGAGATGATGGGTTTCGGGAGTCAACGGCGGATGCAGCGTAACAAAGTCCGACCGTTCCAGTAGCGACTGAAGATTGGTCGCTTGCACACCGTCGGCTTCGTCGGGGGTTCCGAACGGATCGTAGACCAATACGTCCATGTCAAAGCCGACCGAACGACGTGCCACCGCCTGGCCAATGCGCCCGTACCCGACGATACCCAGGACCTTCCTGCGACCGCTCACTCCGGGACTCACGTCGCCTCCGAGGAACAGGTTCGGGCCCCACAGTTTGTACCGTCCCCCGACCATGTAGTTGTGGGCCTGAGGTGTTCTCCGGGCCACGGAGAGGATCATTGCCCAGACGAAGTCAGCCGTCGTATCGGTCAGGACTCCAGGGGTGTTCGACACAGGAATTCCCAGTTCAGTCGCCGCGACGACATCGATGTTGTTGAAGCCGACGGCCATGTTGGCGACGCCACGCAGAGCGGGATTGGCCTCCAGCACTTCCCGGTCGATGTTCTCGGTAAGAAGGGTCAGCAGGACATCGGCTTCTTTGGCGGCCTCAAGGAGCCGGCCCCGATCCACCGCGCACTCCTCGTCCGTCTGTAACACCGCAATGCGAGCGCCCGACTGCTGGAGAAGCTCAGGCCCCGGTTGGGGAATCGCTCGCGTCACAACGATGGTCAGGTCGTTCATTGGGATCCGGTTTGGGGTCGTTGCGTGGGAAGCTACGATGTTTCTGGTGGTTCGCCGATTCGGTCGATGTCACCGCTAGCACAGCGGTTAGGCGTATTCCCTTGTAGAGCTCCGCGGACGAGATTGCACCGGACCGCAGAGGGCGCCGGGCCCGGCGCGCTTTCGCGCGTTCTTAGGAGATACGTAGACGGATGGGGATGGAACCACAATTGCGCAGCTATTTCCGCGATTTTGCTCGCCTCCAACTCGGCCTCTTCCTCTTCGGTCTCGCGATCGCGCTCATGCTGGAAGCCCGAATCGGCTTGGACCCTTGGTCCGCCCTCCACGAGGCGCTGAGTCAGTCCTCAGGCTTGAGTTTCGGGCGGATCTCCCAAGGTGTCGGATTGACCCTCATCGCGTTCAGCTACGCGGTTCTCAAGGTGCGCCCAGGGGTCGCCACCGTCTGCAACATGCTGATCATTGGTCCCTGGGTCGATGCACTCCGACCCCTCTCATGGTTTCCCCGGGCAGATGGGCTCGGAGTCGGCATCATCCAGTTCCTGGGCGGTATGCTTGTTCTGGGCCTTGCGTCTGCCGTTTACCTCGGGGCGCGAATGGGCGCGGGGCCGAGGGATGGATTGGTGATGGGGCTGTCCCGGAAATTTGGGAAGAGTTTGCGTGCATCTCGTATCGGTGTCGAAGCCGCTGTGCTCCTCGTAGCTGCACTTCTCGGGGGTCCGATCGGACTGGGCACTGTTCTGTTTGCGCTGCTGATGGGACCGACGATGCAGGCGAGCCTGCGAATCCTGAAGGTTTCAGACGATCCGTCCCCCCGGCGGTCGTCCGATTAGATCGGGTTCTAGGCTGGTGACGAGGTCAGCCCAAGACGACACGTGCGTTGCGAACGGAGGTGTGAACCTGCGCTCACTCTCCGCGGCGAATCGGTAGAGGTGCGGGACGGTGTCTCGAAGGATCTGCATCAGGTGGATGCGGTCGTCTACGAAGTGCGTGATGGAGAGTTCTTCGCAGATCGGCCTCTTGTCAGGTCTCTCTGCGCAAAACAGCACCTGCTCTGGCCGAAGCCCTGTGGCGTCGTAGAACTCCGTCGCCCGCAGCCACTGGCGCGTGAGGCGCTCCATCGCGTTGCCGGCCTTCGAGATGATCCAAAGTTGACCTGAGCTGAGCTCGATCAGACGGCGTACTCCGGCAACAGCCCCGGGGTTAGGCGTCCGTGAGCCGGCTACCAGAGAAGTGTCTTCCCCCGTAGCCGTCTTCTGAGCTAGGGGTACGATCACACCGCCAAAGTCGAGACCGATGCGTATGGAGCTCATGGAATGGCTCAGGCTAGTAGACGAGGGTCACCTGGAACGAACTCATCGTAAACCCCTCAACGATGATCGGCGGATCGTCGATCCTGCCGTAGATAGGATCGAAATCGCCCTGGTTGTATGTCCACGAGTATGAGTAGCCCAGATAGAGGCCTGGGCTTAGCTGTACATCCACCCCGAGTGACCCCAAGTGAAATACGTCTGCCGGGAAATTACTTGACTCGACGAGCCGTCCGTTGGATTTGCTCTTCGCATGACGCGACCGGCCTTCCTCGACGATCATGATGCCTCCGGTCGCCAGGATTCGTCTGGTGACCAACGCCTGCTTCAGACGCAGTCCACCAACGAAGTACCCGATGTCGATAAAGGTATCAACCACGCCACCGTTGGTTGTGTTGCGGAATCCGCCTTCCTCCAGATATTCGCCTCTAGACCAACCGAGCTCCAGCTGGAGTTGAGTCCTCTGTCTCCACACCTGTAGGCCGCCTGTAAGGCCGAGCACCGTCTTTCCATTGAGGCGCATAGCATCATAGGAATCCGTCTCCTGGATGTATCGATCCTGTGCACCGACGCCGGTTAGCCGATTGTAGAAGAGACCCAAAGAGAACCCGACCGGACGGTAGAAGTCGTTCAAGGGGTCGACTTCGACTGAGTCAGCCAACACCTGTTCATCTGACTGTGCGCTGAGGCTCCCCCCACCGCACAGCACGGACAGGACGAATAGGGCAATGGCGACTCGCATGATCGGGTATCCACTTAGCGTTCGTTGAGTGCGGCTGCGGGCGATGTCAGTGTAACAGGCTATTCCCCGACCACCCTAGCCGCGCGAGTGTACAACTAAGTTCTTAGTTGACAACCCAACAGGTGGGCGCCATCATTCAACTAAATCCTTAGTTGGAGGCCCTATGGACCCCGCGTTTACCGAGCGTGAACTCGATCTCATGAACGTGTTGTGGGATCGCGGATCGGCCACGGTAGCTGAGATGCTCGAGCTACTCGACGACGATTCGGCGTATACGACGGTTTCGACGCTTCTGCGCATCTTGGTCGACAAAGGCTACGTCCAGGCGAAACCGGAAGGGCGAGCCCACCGATATCACCCTTTGGTCGAGAGATCCACCGCCGGCACCAGCGCGTTGCGTCGGTTGACTGACAAGATCTTCAAGGGCTCACCCGAGGCGGCCCTAACGCATTTTGTATCCGATATCGAGCTGAGCCAGGAGCAGCTTCGGAGGATTAAGGAGCTACTCGATGAGCGCTTGGGAGGTACCGGCGAATGATTGGGCGCTGGATGGTTGCGGCCGCCCTGTTTTCCGGCGGGGTCGTCGTAGGCGCGCTGCTCCTTGAGACTTGCTTTCGGAGCATGCGCTGGCCGATTCGATTCGTATGGGTCGCAGCGATCGCAGTGGCGGCCTTCTTCCCGTGGTGGTGGACTGGGCCTACCGATTCGGCGGCGGGTGCCGTCGCGACGACGCAGGTCGAAGCTACTCAGGGACGGGTGCTGTTCGACGGTAGGGAGGAGTCGAGCCAAGGGGCAGACCGGCCGCTACTCCTCGTGTGGCTCCTGACCTCTGCGCTTCTACTTATCAACCGCGGAGTGGGCAGCTGGCGAATCCACCAACGGGCGCAAGGCTGGCGACGCCTAGAGCTCATGGGCCAAACCACCTGGGTCTCAAGCGACGTTGGACCGGCCCTCGTAGGTGTTGTGCGGCCGCGAATCGTTGTGCCCGAGTGGCTATTGGAGTGGGGCGGATCGGCCAAGTACCTGGTGTTGCGCCACGAGGAGGAGCACAGGCGTGCGGGGGACGCTTGGCTCAGATTGATGGGTTTTCTCGTTGTCGCGTCTCAGCCTTGGAACGTGGGTCTTTGGTACATGGCGCGACGGATGGACCTCGGTATCGAGGGAGATTGCGACGCACGTGTGCTCCGCCATACAAGCGACGTTCGGCCCTACGCGGAGCTGTTGGTAGAGGTGGCGCGAATGGTAGTTCCGGTGCGACCGGCGCCCGCTGGATTCTCGCACTCGACTTCACGACTCGAACGGAGACTTCTCATGCTCACATCAGTAAAACAGCAGCGGCGGTACGGTAGATCGGCCGTTACGCTGGTGGCAGCGGCGGCAGTGACCATGGGACTTCAATCGTGTTCGCGTCCGGAGAGTCCGACCGTAGACCACGTGCAGGCGCTGGCAGATGGAGGTGCGGCAGAACCGGAGTTTGCCGCAGACGGCACGTTGGTGCTTCCAGGCACGCCGGCAGAGGGACGAATCGCGGCCGAGTTGGACTCGAGATATCCAGAAGTCGCTACCGATGGACTGCCCGAAGACCAGTCGGTTTGGTTCCTGATCGACGAGGACTCGCGGGTGATGCGATCGGGCATTGGAGCGGCGGACGGGTTGATCGTGAAGCTCCAGACCGACTATCCCACCGAGGCTTCTGACTTCGCGCTCTCGTTCACTCACGGCGCACGGAAGGGGAAGCCAGTGAACGTACTCTGGGTGGTCCCGCCACCACCCCTGGGATCGTTACCCTCTGGACAGTGACCTTCAAGGAGTCGGGGCAGGTGGACCCAAGTGGCCCGCCCTCAACTCGCTAGAACGCCTGCGTGTTGCACCTTTTTTGCCCGGTGCGCACGTTGATCCGAGAGGTCCTGTCACGAGGGAGAACCGTTTCGCAGTCAACACCGGGGGGTAGCGCCTGGAGCCTTCTCATCGTGCTGGCGGCCTGCGCGGTCGTCGCGATCGGTGCGAGTGAGTCCAGCCTGACCAGCGTTCCAGCGGAGCTTTCCGACGCGCAACTGCAGCGTTTCCGGCTAAGTGGACTTGCTGCTGCCCTAGTTGGATTGGCGGCACTCTGGCTCCTTCGACGCCCGACACACGCCCACAGCAAGCAGGGTGCAGGTCGAACCTCCAGCGCGCTCAGTCGAGCTGCCGTCATCATGTTGGTCCTGGGATGGCTGGCGCTATTGGGCCCTCGTCCCGACGTGCCCCCCACATCCGATCCCTCGGGAGGTCGTCCGGTGCCGAACCCCGACGCACAGCCGTCGGCGATCCCGCCCCCGCCAAGCATGCGGAGTTCGGAGCTCCCACGGTTGGACGGAACCGCAGAGGATGAAGCGACCGAGTTTCAACCGGCCGTCGATCAACTGGAATCCGAAGAACCGAATGCGGCTGCCAGCGAAGAGCCGCTCTTCTCTGTGGAGTCGCTACTGGGTCTGCTTCTCGTACTGGCGATCCTGGGGCTCGGGGCGACGTTCCTACGACGGCGGGGCCCGCGGATGGCATCGCCCGAGAACGAGGAGGATCTTGCCGAGGCTCGAGCTGAGGCTGCTGCAGGATTGGAAGCGTCTTTGGCTAACGTCCACTTCGACGCCGGTGACCCGCGCGGCCAGATCACGCTGGCCTACCAGCAACTGCTGGCCGCGTTGGAGGACGCCGGTGGGCCGCGGCGTCCTTACCAGGCTCCGCACGAGCACCTGTACCAAGTCCTGGGTCCGCTTGGGGTCGCTCCCGAACCGTTGCATGAATTGACCCGCCTGTACGTGCTGGCACAGTTCAGCGAGCGACCCGTCACCGAGGGCCATCGCGGGCGAGCCGTGGCGGCGTTGGAGCGGAGCCTCGCAGACCTCCGCGACGCCGTTGCATTGAGCCGGCCCCGATCCGCGGAGTGGGTTGCGTGACCGGGGGAGCCACACCGCCCAAGGGAGTGATCGCGGCCTGCGTGTTGATCGCCGGCGTGCTTGTCACCGTGCTGCCGCAATATGGCGTGGGAATCTTCCAGATAGCCCTCACCACTGTGGCCGTCACCGCCGGGCTCACCGCGCTGAGCGTGGTCCCAGAATGGAGTGGCCTCCAGCGCTGGTCGCCGTTTGACGGTCAACGGACTCGCCGCTCAAAGGCCTCGTCACCAGTGGGTGTGGAGCGGATTGGCACCGCCCTTAACGGGCAACGTGTCGTCATCGACGATAGTCCGCCCATGCCATTGGAAGTGCTCCGGCTCCTGCAGCCGCTGATCCGCGACGCCGTCGAGCGAGCGGGTGGGGAAACGAGGCTTTCGCAGCTGACCCGCGCGGTCTACCTAGCCGACTCCAAAACCTTACGCACGTGGGCGCAGACGCGTCGCCGCAACGTGCGATCCGTGTCCGAGGTCGTTCACCACGTCCTGGACGACCTGGACCGACTCGCCAACCCAGACCCGCGCTCATGAACGACTTGAACGCAGCCGTAACCACGAAGTCACTCGCCACCGGCGAAGCCACCGCTTTGGCCCACAACATCCTCGATGAGGTCAGTCGTGCCGTCGTCGGAAAACGTGACGTCATCCAGCTGATTCTCTCAGGGCTGATCGCGGACGGCCATGTGCTGTTGGACGACGTCCCGGGGGTGGCCAAGACGTTGACCGCCCGGTCCATTGCCGCCGTCGCGGGCCTCGATTTCTCGCGAGTGCAGTTCACGCCCGACGTGCTGCCCGCGGACATCACAGGCTCGCTGGTGCTGGACCTCGCGAGCCAGAAGCCTGTGTTCCGAGCCGGTCCCGTATTTACGGATCTTCTCCTCGCGGACGAGATCAACCGAGCGCCCGCAAAGACACAGGCGGCTCTACTCGAGGCCATGCAGGAACGGCAGGTGACCGCGGACGGAGTCGCACACAAGCTGCCTTCGCCGTTCCTCGTGATCGCAACGCAGAACCCCATCGAGTCAGAGGGGACGTACCCGCTCCCAGAGTCACAACTCGATCGCTTCCTGCTGCGCACCACCATGGGGTACCCGGCCGAGAAGGACGAGGTGGGGTTGTTGGTCGCTCGGGTGGCTCGGGGCACGGACGAGATCAGCTTGCGACCTGTGTGCGACGCCGGCGCGTTCGTTCGCCTGCAGAGGTCGCTGGAAGCCATTCACGTCGATCCGCGGCTGCTCGAGTACTGCGTTGCTCTGGTACGCGCTACGCGCGCGGAACCTCAGTTGGCCGTCGGTTCAAGCCCACGGGGCACGCTCGCATTAGTGAAGCTCGCCCGCGCCGCAGCGCTGTTCGACGGTGCGGACTTCGTGGGGCCGGATCACGTCCGCGCGATGGCCATTCCGGCACTCGCTCACCGCGTCGTACTGAGCGACGACGCCTGGGCCCGGCGCGCCAATCCCGGCGAGGTGGTGGGGCAGGCGATCGACCGTGTATCGGTGCCGAAGGGTTGACCCGTGGGTGACCGGCAACGCTCCGATCCGCGGCTGATCGCCTATCTGATCGCTGGAATCGGCGCACTGCTGATCGCCATCGCGACGGGGCGGCCGGAGGTAGTGGCCCTGGGCACACCCTTCATCGTGTTGGCCGTGATGGGCCGTGCCCAGGGTGTGCCCCAACGCTTGGAGGGGTCGGTCGCGCTCGACACGGACCAGCTCATCGAGGGTTCGGAAGTGGTCGGCTCCGTCACGATCGATTGGGATGGCGAGGCGGAGGTCGACGTGGTGCTTGCCGGGCTGCGCGGTGTGACACCCGTCGACCCCACCCCTCGAGTCGAGTGGTCGCTCCCGGCGGGTAACGGCCCGGCAACACTGGCCTTCCGTGTTCGAGCGACCTCATGGGGAGTGCACGAACTCGGGACATTGTGGATGAGAGCGCGTCGGCCGGGAGGCATGCTTGTGCTTGAAAAGAAGCTCGCCGCGAGTCCGGCGATTCGTGTCCTACCTTCGCCTCTCCGACTGAACAGTTTGCTGCATCCTGCGGAGCCCCGCGCCGTAGCGGGTTCCCATCTTTCGCGACGAAGGGGTCACGGGACCGATCTGGCAGAGCTGCGGGCGTACCAGCCGGGGGATCGGTTGCGCGACGTGTCGTGGGCTACGTCGGCCCGGTTGGGTGCGCCATGGGTGAAGGTGCAGCACCCGGAGCGCACCGGAACGGTCCTGCTGCTTCTCGATTCCTTCATGACGAGCGACGGACTGAGCGTGGACGTGCTGGCGCGGGCCGCTCGCGCCGCCTGGGCGGTGGCGTCGGTGCACCTCAGGGCTCAGGACCGAGTGGGTCTGCTTGCCCGGGAGGGGACGGCGGCCTGGGTGCCGCCCCAGGGCGGCCGCCGAGCCAGGCTGCTGCTCATGCAGAAGTTGTTGTCCGTCGGCGGAGCCGCCGAGAAGGGATGGGGACCGCGATTCCACCGTAGCAGGGTTGTGATCCCGTCGGATGCCCTGATCGTGGGGGTTACCAGCCTGCGCTCGTGGAACTTCATGTCGAGCCTGCTTCATTACCGACGTACTGGGTATACGACCGCCGCGTTGATCATCGATGCGACGGATCTACTGCCCGAGGCCAAGAACTCGTCCGGGCGCGCTGCGCAGCGGATCTGGATCGCGCAGCGCGACGCCATGCGGTACCAGCTCGACCGGAGTCGAGTACCGACAGCCCTCGTGACTGACACGCACGGCGTGGCGGCGGCTGTGTCCTCTTTGCGACGACGCATGGACTCGACCGTGCGTTCCGGCGTGGCCGTCTCGTGAGGCCTCTATGGGTCGCGTGGACGGCTGCTCGGATTCGCGTCGGGACGATGGCCGTGCTGATTGCCGCGCTCACGGGGTTGGGCGGGAGTATGGGGTCGTCGGGCATGCTGCCGGTGGTTGCCGTTACGTACGTGGTGCTAACGGTTTTGACGCTCGTTCGTGGTGATGCGCTGGCCGTTCAGATCGTCTTGGGTCTAGTACTGTGCGGGAGTGCCCTGGGGGTTGGGGCGGGAACTCCCTGGGTCGCGCTGTTGCTCTGCGGGGTGGTGGCAGCGGCGGAGCTGTCGGCGATTGCGTTCAGGCTGGGGAGTGCGGGTGGGCGGGACCCGCGTGCAGATATCGGAGGAGCGTTGGTGGCGGCAGCAGTGGGGGGGCTGGTGTTCGTGGCCATGACTGCGGTCGTCGCGCTTCCGGGCCCGTCGGGGATCGCAGGCATTGCGGTGGGGGCAGCGGGGTGTGTTTTGCTGGCGTTCGGGATTGCGAGGAAACCCGGGTCGGAGCGGTAGCGGGGTTCGAGATTGGCGCAGATCCGCATGCTGTGTTTCGAACGGCTCGGCGAGGCTGATGGCACGCCCCTAAAACGCCTGTGACTACTTCAAATGCTGGTCATGCAGATGGTCGCCGAACTACCGTACCCGCTGGCGCGAACAGCCGAAGGGGAGGAGCTGTCCTCCTACCTTTGCCAGGCGTTCTAGGTGCCGCTTGGTGTAAACGCGCACCATACCGCACGCCGGATAGGTTTCGATTCGTGCGATCAACTCTGGAGGGATGCCGGAGAGGTAATCGTAGCCGCCCGCGGCACGGTGGTCGTCCATAAAGACGAATGCGGCAATCTTCTGCCCGCGACTCATGAAACATCCGTGAGCCAGCTCGCAGGTGACGGGCCGCATTTGACCACGACCTTCGAGGAACGTTGCGGGATCTTGCAGGCGCGCCTCGAGATCCCGGTCGGTGTAAATAAAACTCGACGTGCCGACGTGCTGCCGCCGCCTGTCGAGCCGACCCACCTCCACCTCAATCGCTTCGAGTGAAATGGGTTGGATTTGCAAGGCGACGACCAGCGGCTGGACCTGGCTAAAGGCGAAAGAACGATCTACCGGCTGGTATCCGAGCACATCGATGACGACACGGTAGGGGCCTGGCTCGACGCCTGGGAGCGAGAAGTACCCTTGGGCGTCGGTTAGCACGTGAAGCCCGGCATCGGGAAGGCCGACCATTACTCCCCCGAGCGGTGTGCCGACACCGGCCTCGATCAACTGCCCGCGCAGCTCCGTCGTTGCTTGCGCCGAGCCCGCACCCACCGTCAAACCGAATGCGGTCAGGGCAAAGACCCCTGATCGGACGAGGGCCAGTAGAAAGTTTGATTCGCGCATTTTCATGCCGTTAGCCGGGGTGACGTTGCCCGCGGCGGAACGAGCGGGGACCATTCCACCGTCATGGATTCCACTCTGTAGAACTAACCAGTTCTTGGCCGATGGATCCTTACGGTACGAGTGCTGGCCTTAGGCCCCGATGTCGAAGGCCTGCGGTTTCGGCGGCTCGGGCGTTGGCCCATCTCCGGGTCCGACCCGCCCACGTCAGCTGTCGAAGCGGGCCCCGAGGTACTCACGGCGGAACTGGTGATGCTCTTGGGCTTCCTCTGCCGTTCCAATGTGGTGGGTTGTCCCCGCCACCGACCAGATGATCACGTCGGAGATCGAAAGCAGCACCGCCGTGTCGTGACCTGAGGTCACTACCGCAACGCCTGAGCGAGCCATCGCTCTCAGTAGGCCAGCGATCTCCTCTTGGTCGACCGGAGCGAGCCCCACAAGCGGCTCATCGGCGAGTAGCACTTTCGGACAACGGGCGAACGCGAGCCCCAGCGACACGCGAGCTCGCTCCCCCCCTGATAGGGACGGCACCGGTTGCTCCAGTATGGAACCCAGTCTGGCGAGCGCGATGGCATGTTCGATTTGATCCGTCCCGTAGACCGAGCCGAGCGCCTGGAAGTGCGCGCGGACGGGATACGGCGGTGACAAGAGGCGCTCCTGAGGGAGGTACATCAAACCGCGCCTCGCAAACTCAGCAAGCCGGGGGCGCTCTGTGGCCACACCGAACAGGGACACGACTCCTTGGTCCGCGCGAAGTGTTCCCGAGGCGATCCGCATCAGGGTCGTCTTGCCTGACCCATTCCGCCCCATCAGGGTGGTGACCTTCCCAGCCTCCGCCCATAACGAGGCGGACTTCAACACCTCGGTTCCGCCGAAGGTCTTGCCGATGCCCTCGGCCCAGAGGGCGTATTGGTCGTTAGCCAACGGCCAGCCGCAAAGCGGTTTCCAGAAGAAGGCAGGTCCCGACGATCAACACCGTCATGCCTCGGAACGAGCGACCGAGATTGGCGAGGAACACGAGCTCAGACCGGCGGTGCATGTCCATGAACAGGACAAGGACGACGACCGGGTCGATCAGAAGAGCGAGGACAAGTGGGCCAGCAATCCCGTCCGCAGGCACTCCGGCGGCCCCCATCGACGCACCGGCCATCGACGTGAATCGTAGAACCGTCCACACCAGCACAACCCGCGTTATCAGCGAATCGAGGAAGGGACGGGGTGGGACGAGACGACGCATTGATCCTAGGCTGTTGGAGATCGGCGGCTGTCCTACGGTGCTACCTCCACCGTGTTCCCGTGAAGGCCATTCACGTGCGTGCTCACGCCGACGTTCTCGATCCCGTAGCCTTACTCCAGAATCCGAGGTTCGCTGCCGTCCATGAGGGGGCCGGAACGACCAGCTCGCGTTGTTCTCCCGTTTGAGCAGATCGATCACGTAATCCGCCAACTGGCCGCCTCCGTCTTGGCGTTCGTCCTTCGCGCCCAGTAGCTCCCTTCCCTTGGCAACCGAGACGCCCCGTACTGTTGGCTGTTGGTGATCGGAATAATACATTGTTTCATACACGAACCGTGAGTCAGAAACACGAGGCCACATTATGGGCAAGCGGGCGGACACCCTGGGCGACTTTGAAGCGTTGGTGCTTGCAGCGGTAATACGGGTAGGTGCCCAGGCAAACGGCGTTGCGGTCTACGAAGAGATTGAGGGGCGCACCAGCAGAGATCCGAGTGTGCCCGCCGTCCATGTCACGCTCCGGCGCCTCGAGGTGAAAGGGCTGCTCACGTCGGACATTGGGACATCGTCACCCCGTGGTGGGCGACCGCGACGATACTACCGGGCTACTCCCGACGGTGTCGCAAGGCTAACGGCCTTCCGAGATACCTGGCGTCGAATGTGGGCCGGCCTGCAGCTGCCTGACGCTGAGGAATCGAAGTGAATGGCGAGCCGCCGAGTCCACCAAAATGGGCCAAGGCGATAATTGAGTGGGCAGCCGGGTGTCTCGGGATTCCGTCACTGCCAGACGCAGTGGACGATTTGTTTCATAGGAACACATCGCGAAACGGGGTCAGGAGTGCCCGATCCTGGTACCGGCGCCAAGCCCGCGCGGCCGTGTTTCATGTGGTGGGCGGCACCATCGACGCACTGAGCGAAAGAGCGCGAACGATGATGATGAGGGAGAACGGGTGGTGGAACGACTCGAGGTTCGCCCTGCGAGGCCTCATGCGGTCACCGGGTTTCGCGACGGTGGTCTTGGTGACCCTCGCCCTGGGGATCGGGGCCAACACCGCGGTATTTTCACTCTTGGATGGGGTGTTGCTGCGGCCTCTTCCTTTCGAGGAATCCGGCGAGCTATTGGTGCTAGGGCACCAGGACGGAGAGGGCGATCGGCTGGGCATGTCTCAGGGGCTCTACCTGGTCTACAGTGAGCACGCTCGCACACTCGGGGGCGTTGCGCTTCACCAGGGCATCGCCGCGAACCTGGTGACCGACCGCGAACCTGAGCGCGTCGCGGGCGAGGCGGTTACACCCGGGTTTTTCGGGGTTTTACGAGCCGAGACGGCCTTGGGGCGGACTTTTTCGGAGGAGGAGGGCCGGCCGGGAGGTGAACCGGTGGTGATCCTGGGGCATACGCTCTGGCGGACCACCTTCGGCGCCGACCCCGGAATCGTGGGAACCACCGTTCTCATGAACAGTGAGGCCCGACGGGTGGTGGGGGTCATGCCGGAGGGGTTTACGTGGCCCGATCCCGACACCCGATTCTGGTTACCACTCGTGGTCGACCCGGCTCGGGCTCCTGTGGGCGACTTCTCGCCCTTCGCGCTCGCGCGTCTGGCTCCAGGGTCGTCGCTGAATGCCGCCCAGGCGGAAGCCGCATCGCTGATGTCTCGGCTACCCGACCTACGGCAGGGGACGGAGTTCCTCCGCGACGCCGGACTGACCGCGCGGATAATCACACTGAAGGAAGCAGTGGTGGGCGACGTGCGGCACACGCTGTGGGTGTTGGTGGGGACGGTGGGTTTTGTCCTGCTGATTGCCTGCGCGAACGTAGCCAACCTGCTCCTCGTTCGGGCAGATGAGCGGAGTCGGGAGCTGGCTGTCCGCGTTGCCCTAGGGGCGAGTCGGTTCCAGGTGGCTCGAACGTTGTTCTTGGAAAACGCCTTGCTCGCGGCGGGCGGCTCGGCTCTCGGCCTGGCCATGGCCCGGGTGGGTGTGGAGTGGGGTGTGCGCGTAGCACCGACAACCCTCCCCCGCGTCTCGGAGGTGGGGGTCAACGGGCGAGCCGTGGCCGTGACCATACTGCTAGCGGGCGGCTCGGCGCTCGTGTTTGGCCTCCTTCCAGTGGTGCGCTACGGCTCTCAGGGGATGGCAGACCGGCTTCGGTCTGGCGGCGCACGCGGGGGAACAGGAAGCCGTGATCGGCAACGTCTTCATTCCGCTTTAGTTGTCGCGCAGATGTCGCTCGCTGTGATCCTGCTTGTCGGAGCCGGGCTGATGGTCCGGAGTATGGAGGCGCTTCGGTCGGTGGATCCCGGATTCGACGGCGACGGTGTCGTCGCGGTGCGGATCACGTTCCCTGCGGGTGAGATCCCGGACGCCCGCGCGACAGCTGAGCTCCAGCGGCAGCTCTTGGACCAACTCGGGGCGTCGCCCCGAGTGGAGGCGAGCGGCCTGGTGAACAGGATTCCTCTAAGCGGCGGCGCGTTCTTCAACGTGGAGATAGAGGACCACCCCCGAGGGCCGGAAGAGTTACCGATTATGTCGCACGTCCGTTGGGCGTCGACCGGCTATTTCGAAGCCATGGGCATCCCCATCCTGGAGGGTCGCTCGTTCCAGCCGGGTGACGATGCCGTGGGGCTTCGCGGGGTGGTGGTCAGCCGGGTCTTTGCCGAACGGTGGTGGCCCGACGGGAGTGCCCTCGGCCGCCGAGTCCGGTCGGGCTTCGATGGGGACGAGTGGTACGAGATCGTTGGAGTGACCGGCGACGTCCGCCTCCAGAAGCTGGAAGAGCCTGCGGAGGAGGCGATCTACTTCCCGACGCTTTCTGGGCGTTCAGCGGACCCCCGGGTGTCCCGGGCGGTCGACTTGGTGATGCGGACCACCGGGGACCCGCTGTCGATGATTCCGCTGGTCCGGAGGGAAATCCGAGAGCTCCACCCACACGTCCCCCTCTCCAACGCTCGGACCATGCCTCAAGTGCTGGAGAACTCCACTGCCCGGACGTCGTTCACCACAGTCGTGCTCGCGGCAGCGTCGGCCGTGGCTTTGGTCCTGGGCATGGTGGGGATCTACGGGTTAGTGTCGTACCTGGTCAGCCGGCGGACCCAGGAGATTGGGGTTCGGATGGCGCTGGGCGCGCAAGCCGGGACCGTTCGAAGGATGGTCGTACGACAAGGGCTCACGCTGGGGTTGGTTGGAGCGGTGATCGGAGTTGCCGGCTCCTTGCTGCTAAGCTCGCTCCTAGCCTCGCTCCTCTTTGGCGTGTCGGCCAAGGACCCAGCCACCTACGGCGTGGCTACGTCGGTACTGATCGGTGTGACGTGGCTCGCATGCTGGGCCCCAGCGGCGCGTGCGGCTCGAGTCCCGCCCTCCCGGGCGCTCCAGGCCGAGTGACGTCTTCGATCGCGGTTCCCGTTTAGACTTCCCGCAGTCAGTTGCCTCCCCTTCTCCGGACGCGCACGGGGAATGGCGGCTTCGTTGGGCGCTCCGGTGGGTTGGCTTCGAGGAGGAGAAGGATCTCTGCGATCGCGCGGTCGAGCTGTGGATCGGCGCCGTCCGCCATTTCGGCCGGGAGCTGTTCGACTTCGATGTCCGGGGGCACGCCGACGTTCTCGATCCCGTAGCCTTCTGCCTCGGTCCAAAATCCGAGGTTCGGTGCGGTCCATGAGGCTCCGTCCATGAGGGGGGGCGTTCCGAGAACGCCGACCAGGCCACCCCAGGTACGCCTCCCAATCAAAGGACCTAGCTCGTTCTGACGGAACAGCCAGGGCATGAAGTCGCCACCGGAACCGGCGTACTCGTCAACGATCATGACCTTGGGTCCGGCGATGGCCGCGATCGGCGTGGGGACCTGTTCCCCGTACCGGAACGACCAGCTCGCGTTGTTCTCCCGTTTGAGCAGATCGATCACGTAATCCGCCAACTGGCCGCCACCGTTTTGGCGTTCATCGACGATGATCGCATCCATATGAGCCTGTGGGAAAAAGTAGCGCTTGAACTCTTCCCATCCCGCTGTAGTGGTGTTCGGGACCCAGACATACGCAACGCGCCCGCCTGTGGCATCGTGGACCTTCTGAACGTTGTCCTCGATCCACGCCCGCCTGCGCAGGCCCGTTTCGGAGGCGATCGGTCGCACGGTGACCGTGCGTGCACCTGAACCATCGGCGTTCGGGCCCACGGTGAGCGAGACCTGCTTGTCCACCGTGTTCTCGAAGGGAGCATAGGGGTTTTGGGGAGCGCGAAGATCGCGTCCGTTGACCGCCAGGAGGTATTCACCCGCGCGGACGTCGATACCAGGCGCGGACAACGGTGCCCGCAGCTCCGGGTTCCAGTTCAGCCCAGCGAACACACGAGCGAACCGGTAGCGCCCCTGTGCGACTTCCAGGTCCGCCCCCAGCAGGCCCGTTTGGATCGACTCGGACTCGCGAATCAACTCTCCACCCCCGCCGCGGCTGTGGCCCACAGCGAGTTCGGACATCATCCAACTCGTGATTCGGTCCAGATCTTGGCGCGTCGCCAAGTCGGGCAGGAAGGCCGCGTACTTGTCGTACATCGCGTCCCAATCGGCACCGTGCATATCGGGGTCGTAGAACCAGTCACGGTTGATTCGCCAGGCTTCGCGCAACATCTGCGACCATTCGCCGCGCGGCTCGACCCGGACCCGAATACTTGAGACATCAATTCGCGTCGATGCAGGGTCGACCTCGCCGGCAGGTGCGATGTGCCAATTCTGTCCGGAACGCGCGAGCAACGTGCTGCCATCCTCCGAGATCCTGAACCCAGTCGTTTGACCGAGAAGTGTCTCCTCTTCACGCGAAGTGAGAGAGAACCGATTTAGGCTCGCTGGGCCGCTGGCAGCAGGCCCGGTGCCTGTCCTCTTCACATAATAGAGCTGGCCTTCGGCGCCCGGCTGGAGTGAGCCGTACCAGCCTTCCCCGACGCCCAGAGGCACGATACGGCGCTCGAGTCCTTCAGGGTCGACCGAGACCAACACGTCGGTGTCGGTGTCCTCATCGGAGGCTTCCTCGGAGCCTTCATTTTGGGCATCGGACGGAGTCTCTTCGTCGCTTTCGGGGGCCAACGGCGAGGGATCATCGCCGTCCAGTACCGCCAGGTAGAGGGTACCCGTGCTACGCGTGTCGTTGTTCGACATCGCAAACCACTGCTGCACCGGTCCGGCGTCTGTGGAACCGAAGAAGTAGAGGTACTTGCCGCTCTTATCGAAGACCGGCTCGGTGACGTGGCCCAGGCCCGTCGTAACCGGGTGGGACTCGTCGGATTGGAGCGAGTAGAGCCAGACCCGACTGAAATAGGTCGGTTCGGTCAGCGCGTAGGCCAACCATTCGGAGTCCGGAGACCAGGCGTGCGTCAGGTTCTTGACGGGACCGTAGCGCCCTTCAGTGGCGACTCGCTTCAAGCCCCCGTTGGCCACATCGAGGATGTAGAGGGACCACGCGTTGTCCGTGAAGCTGATCTTCGTGCCATCCGGCGACCACGCAGGATCGTCGTAAAAGCCAGAGCCATCGATGGCGTACGTCCGCGGATCACTCAACCCGTCCTGGCTCCCAATATGGAGCTGGTACTCACCGGAAGCATCGCTGAAGTACGCGATTTGAGTGCCGTCAGGGGACCACACTGGCGAGCGTTCGTGAATGTTGGGCGTTTCGGTAACCGCTCGCACGTCTCCCTTGTCGGCGGGCACAGTTACGATATCGCCGCGAGCCGCAAAGACCGCGCGGGCACCGGTTGGCGACAGGCCATAGGTCTGAATGAAGTCCGCGCCTTCCGCCCACCGTGGTCGGGTTTCGACTAGGTCCGACGTGACCGCTACCGGAACCTGGCGGGACTGCCCCGTTTGGGTGTCGAATTCGTGGAGGTATCCTGCCTGCTCGTACAAAAGCGTTCCACCGGCCGCCGTCGACAAAGACAGGATGGGGAAGTCGCTGTGATTAGTGTGTTGGGTGACCTCACCCGACGCCTCATCGAACGAGAACAGGTTGAACTCCCCTGCCCGGTCCGAGAGGAAGTAGACGCCGTCCCCCACCCATACCGGATCGAGATCGTTCGAACGTCCCTCAGGCTGCGGCACTTCGACCACTGCTAGATCATTCATATCGAGAAGCCAGACCCTGGATGTGCGGCCACCTCGATAGTTCTTCCATTGCTGCATCGCCGGTGCGATCGGCGTATAGGCAAGTCGTTCGTTGGTCTGTGAAAGGCTGCCGAAGAACAGGCTAGGCACGTCCAGCCGTTGGAGTTCACCTGTCTCGACTTCGACGGTCATGGCGTGCATGAACCCGCCGTAGTACGTGTTTCGCTGCGACCTAATTAGGACGCGAGTACCGTCCCCGGTCCACCCCAATGCCACGTCCGGTGCGGGGTGGTAGGTAAGGCGCTTGGGGGCTCCGCCCGTTACAGCGACCACGAAGATGTCGGTGTTCCCATCGTACTCGCCGGTGAACGCGATCCACGCGCCGTCGGGGCTGAAGTGCGGCTGCTGCTCAACGCCTTGGTGGGTGGTGAGCCGTCTCGGTTCCGAGCCATCCCGGTTCGCCACCCACAGATCCGCATCGTAGGCGAACGCAACGTGGGTCGCGCTCAGCGCCGGATCGGCCAACATGCGTGTGCCGCGAGTGGACTGAGCCAGGGCATCGGGCGTCGTCGTCAGCAGGGCGAGTAGAAACCAAACCGGTAGCGCCGTTAGGTGGGCTGGGCGCGCGAGTGGAAACATTGGGGAACTCCGCGTGCGGGATGACGAGGTGATCTCAGGACAACCTGATAGGTGTGAGCCGAGACCACCACATCAAGTGGGATCGACCCCCCGAGACGCCGTGTGGACGACCAGTACCGATCTCGAACAACTCTGATTGAGTGGTGGGTTCACGCGGGAGCGCCTACCCTTCGAAGACACTACTCAATCGATCACGGTACCTACGGCTTAGCCGGATCTTGGTCCCGTCAGCGAGGATGATCTGCAGATCGCCGTGCGACCGCGGCCGCATTTCCTTGACGCGATCCAAGTTCACGATCGTCGAGCGATGCACCCGCGCAAAGCGATGTGGGGGCAGTCTAGCCTCGAGTTCGGTGAGCGAGCCGCGCAGCAGGTGCACCTTCTTGCCGGAGTGTAGCTCCACGTAGTTGCCTGCGGCACCGATCCAATCCACCTCCGAGGTTGCGACGAGGAGAAGTCGCCCCCGTTCTCTTACCAGGAATCGCGTAAGGGGCGACTCGTCAGTCGGACGCCCGGCCGGCGGCATCGGCAAGTCTTGAGACGCGGGCCCAAGTTCAATCGCTCGATCTATTGCGGACCGGAGTCGTTCTCTGTCGACTGGCTTCAATAGGTAGTCGAGGGCCCGGACATCGAAGGCTCGGACCGCGTGCTCGTCATGTGCGGTGACGAAGATGACGTAGGGCATGGACTCGATCTCTAACGCCTCCAATACATCGAAACCGTCGAGTACCGGCATCCGCACGTCGAGCAGCACCGCATCGGGACGGAGCGTTTCTATGTCTTGAACCGCGCCCTCTCCGTCGGCGGATTCTCCCACAATTTCGACGCGCTCATCGTCCTCCAGATAGCGCCGGAGCTTCGCTCGCGCAGGCGCCTCATCGTCTACAATCAGCACGCGCAACACGGTCATAGACCGTTCTCGAAGGTGAGTGGAATGGAGATGATTCCGACGGCACCCCCTTCGCGCCGGTCGTTGACCGCCACCGACGCTTCACTGCCGTACAAGAGACTCAATCGGTCCCGGACATTCGCGAGGCCAAGACCGGTACCGTGGGCTCGGCTCTCGACTCCGAGCCCCGGACCGTCGTCTTCAACGCGGACTACAAGTTTCTGGTCTTCACGTCCTGCCGACACGGACACGACACCTGGATTCGTCCGTGGCTCTATCCCGTACTTGAAGGCGTTTTCGACCAGTGGTTGAATGATGAAGCGTGGAATGACGGCTTCGGCCACATCGTCCGCGACGTTCCACCGTACCTCTGCCCGGTCACCGAACCGCGCGAGCATGATCTGTACGTACTCGTCCGCGATAGCCACCTCTTCGCGAAGGGTTACTGACCCCTCAGAGGGCGCGTCCAACGCGTGCCGTAGCAGGTCGGATAGCCGCGTGATCATGCGATCAGCTGCTTCTGGGCTTTCGTGAACTAGGGAGCCGATCGTATTCAGTGTGTTGAAGAGGAAGTGCGGCTGAAGCTGCCCCCTCAAGGAGCTCAGTCGAGCCGAGGTGAGTTGCGTCTCCAGCCGCGCCGTCCGGATCTCTCGCGCTTGGGCTCGTTTCGAGGCATACCACCAATGCACGGCCGCCGAGGTCAGGGTGTATCCGAACACGTCGGCCGCACCTTCCATCGGAAAGCGGTAGAGCAGGCGACCGAAGTCGTACGAGCCGAGCCCGAACAGAGGAAACAGGGGAATGCGTATCCCCCACATTGCCATGGTCTTGAGGACCGAATAGATCAGCAATCCGATCGCGTGGGGGAGTAGGCGCGTGGGCCAGCCCTCCCCATGTACCGGCCATCGCCGAGCAAACGGGAGCACGACTGCAAAGAAGACCAACGCTGTGGCCAACGAAGCGGTGACCTCAGACAACAAGATGTCGCTGAAGATCCGCGGGGATCCCACCGTCCGACCCTCGAAGTGAAGGTAGAGCGTACGTAGAAGCCCTTCTGCGATGAAGAAAGCGGTGACGGCCACGGCCGGCACCCACGTCCGTGGTCGGTTCGGTTCTTCTAGGGCAGCCGGTGCTTGAGGGGCCATGCGGTAAATCTGACGGGTGCTCCGATGGTCTGAAAGAAGGGACTCGCCCGCTTGGCCCTTCCGTGGTCCCGCTTGCCCCAAAACCCCTGGAAAACCGGGCAGTGTCTACAGACTTTGCGGTGTGTCCCCATTTCCTGAGCGGGAAGGTCCGATGTCAGATCGCACGCAACAGCCGACTTCAAGGTGTGTCCTGGCGGTCGTGTTCCTGTGCGGCATTGTTGGATGCGCTGCGGAAGCGGAGACCACCAATGCCGGGACTTCCGTCGGAGACGGAGACGTTGAATGGGCCCACTACGGAAACGACCCCGGCGGCACCAAGTACTCGGCCTTGGATCAAGTCAATCGCGACAATGTGAGCTCGTTGGAAGTCGCATGGACAGCCCGGACCCACGACTTCGACAAGTTCGCAGGTGAACATGCCGAAGCCCCGGAAATGCCAGCTGACGCCCGGGACGCTGGAGCCTGCGGGCAATGCCACGGCGACGACATCAAGTTCGAGACGACCCCCTTGTTCCGAGATGGCGCGCTTCTGGTCTCCACTCCACTCAACCGAGTGCTCTCGTTGGATCCGGAGACCGGAGCGGAGCGCTGGGCATTCGATCCCGGCATCGACCCTACCGCCGGGTACTCAGAGGGCCTGATCTCGAGGGGCGTGTCCGCTTGGACCGACCCCACGAATCCGACAACTTGTGCGCGTCGGGTTTACCTCTCTACCGTTGAAGCTCGCCTGGTCTCGCTGGACGCGGACGGTGGGCTACCATGCGAGGACTTCGGAAACTCGGGGACGGTCGACCTCACTCAGGGTGTAGCCATCAACGGTCGTGAGGTCGATGGCGGCGATTACTTGTCCACCTCACCACCGGCGGTAATCGGAGACCTCGTCGTAATCGGATCGGCGATCGGCGACAATCGTCGCCGGGATGTCGAGTCCGGGGTTGTGCGCGCTTACGACGCGCGTTCTGGCGCGTTACGCTGGGCTTTCGATCCGATCCCTCGGGGACCCGATCATCCCGCGGCGGCTGGGTGGACCGACAAAGCCATGCGCGTAACCGGGGCGGCAAATGTCTGGTCGATCATCTCGACCGACCCCGAACGCGACCTCGTCTTTCTTCCGACGGGGAGCGCCGCCCCTGACTTCTACGGGGGCGACCGTCCTGGCAAGAACGACTTCGCGAATTCGGTGGTGGCCCTTCGGGCATCAACGGGTGAAGTCGTGTGGAGCTTCCAGGTTGTTCACCACGATCTGTGGGACTACGACGTTGCAAGCCAGCCGGTTTTGATTGACCTGCAGCGAGAGGGTCGATCGATCCCGGCGGTCGTAGTTGGAACGAAGATGGGGCACATCTTTGTCCTTGATCGCGAAACCGGGGAGCCGCTTTTTCCAGTCGAGGAGCGGCCCGTTCCTGCGAGCGGTGTACCGGGTGAGGTGAGTTGGCCTACGCAGCCGTTTCCCACATTACCGCCACCACTACACGAAACGCAGATCAGCGCTGACGACGCGTGGGGGATTACTGACGAGGATCGGGAGTTTTGTAGGACGTGGATGTCGCAGCTCGAAAACGATGGGATTTTTACCCCTCCGTCCCTGACGGGCATCATGATGTGGCCGGGCTTTGCGGGGGGTATGAATTGGGGTGGCCTGGGGTGGGACCCGGAGCGACAAATCCTGGTCACCACTGTGAAGCGCCTCGCGATGTACCTGCGCTTGCATTCGCGAGCCGACTTCGAGTCGGGCGACCGCGTAGAGGGACGGCAATACACTCGGCAGGAAGGCACACCGTACGGAATGAGCCGCCAGCCCCTCGTGTCACCGAGCGGTCTGCCGTGCAACCCACCTCCGTTCGGTAAACTGGTCGCCGTCGACCTCAGTGATGGGTCCATTCGCTGGGAACGCCCCCTCGGACAAATTCCCGAGCTCGCCGAGATCCCGGGCAGTGAAGAGTGGGGATCCATGGTCTTCGGAGGTCCGCTGGTAACCGGGGGTGGCCTCACCTTCATCGGTGCGGGGCAGGACGATCGAATTCGCGCGTTTGATACCGAGACGGGCGACGTCTTGTGGGAATACGACCTTCCGGCCGGTGCGCAGGCTGCCCCGATGACCTACAGGGTTGGGGGGAAGCAGTATGTCGTCATCGTCGCGGGCGGAAGAGCCGGGATCGGAACTTCCGGGGATTACATCGTTGCGTTCCGACTGCCTGATTAGGCCGCTTCACTCCCCGAAGGTGAGTTCATCAGACGTCGGACGCTGGAACGCGTCCGCCCAGAGATCCAGTTCTTCGTCGGAAACGCAGAACGACAGGTCGGTACACCCCACGCGGCGCTCGGCAAGGCGCTCAAGAAGTAGTGATCCTGCCGCGTCCAACTGGGTTGGCTAAGCGACTCAAGCCAGTCGTCGGGAGTTAGCCGGACCGCCTGGTGCTCCTCCTCGAGCTGCTTGGCTCGCGTCGTCTTTCCTGCGCCGGGAAGGCCGCACATCAAGAACAGCCGTGGAGTCGAGATTGGACCTCGGTGGGACATGGGTCGATTCCCCTTCGTCGCGCTTAGCCTAGGGTTTCTAACGTCTCGCCATTCTGTTGCACGGCCCAGATGGTTTCAAGGCACACCGTCCCGGTCTCCAACAGTGGAAGCTGCTCTACCGAGCGCACGGTGGTTCGATCAGAGCTGTGGGGCCACACAGTACGAGCGTTGGGGCCTAAGCCCAGATGTGGAAAACTTCAGGTTCCTGTTGATTATCTAAAGGAGCCCTCTTAGTTTCCTGTTGATTACCTAAAGAAGTCCGTCGGAAAAATGGAGAGAATGAACCCCTTAGCGGACCTCGTTGAGCGCCTTCGGGCCTTGGTCTCTCGCGATCGAGATTCCCAAGGGCTAGCGGAGGAGATTCAGTTCCACATTGAGCGCGAGACGGAGAAGAACGTTGCTGAGGGGATGAGCCTTGAAGAGGGTCGGCGGCGTGCGTTCCTCGCTTTCGGGGGCGTTGACCGGTGGACCGAGCGGTGGAGAGAGGCCAGAGGTGTGGGTGTCGTGGAAAGGTGGACGCGGGATCTTCGCTTGGCGGCACGTCGCCTATTACGCGAGCCGTCGATCACCCTGCCGGCCCTTCTAACGCTGGCTCTCGGCATCGGTGTGTCGACGGGCATCTTCTCGCTGGTAAACACGATCCTTCTCCGCCCACTTCCCTACTCAGACCCAAGTGAGATAGTCGAGGTTGGCCACCTCACCGCGTCCCAAGGTCTCGAGCGAGTCGGTCAATCGCCCGGCACGTACGCACACTACAGCGACGGCAACCGGGCCTTTCAAGACATCGCCCTTTACGTAGAGAACGCCGTCAGCGTAAGTGTGACCGATGGGGAGCAGGCCGAGCGGGTGCGCGTAGCCCTCGTTACGCCATCCTTCTTCGACGTTCTCGGGGTAGGGCCGGCCGTGGGCAGGGCTTTGGCCGCCGCCGACGCACAGAGCCCGGCGGACTCTATCGCTCCCGTGATCATCAGCCATGGCCTATGGGCTCGGCGTTACGGGGGTGACCCGGCGGTCGTCGGTGGGACCATCGAGTTGAATCGCTCTCCGCGTCTGGTCTTAGGCGTGATGCCGCAGGGGTTCGACTTCCCTCATCCGGATACCGACGTCTGGTATCCGTACACGTTTTCACCTTCTACGGGAGACGTGCCGCGCGATCTCATCCTCACGAGTGTCGCGCGACTGAGGCCTGGTTTCACGCCTCGAGCAGCGGAAGCAGATTTGGCCCGCTTGCTCACGACGCTGGATGCTTCTCCCGAGCTTGGCAACGGGAGCGTACGACCTTCGGTCACGCCGTTGAAGTCGCTTGTCGTGGAGGACGTCCGCCGACCCCTTCTCATTCTCGCGTTGATTGGGTCCTTCGTGCTCCTCATCACCTTGGCCAACGTCTCTGGCCTGTTCCTCGTACGAGCCGAGCGCCGGGGCGACGAGATCGCGATGGCTCGGGCTTTGGGCGCGGGACGGAATGACCTGATTCGGCGGTTTCTGACGGAGGGAATACTTCTGGCGGTGATGGGAGGAGCTCTAGGATCGGCGATCGCATGGCTGGGTGTGTCCCGGCAATTCGGCTTCTCCTTTGAGGACATCCCACGGCTCCATCAACTGCGCTTTGGTGTCCCCGACATCGGCGTCGCGCTCCTGCTGAGCTTCGTTGCGGGAATGGTGGTTGCTGCGGTGTCCATCCTTCGCTCTGCGCGCTTTGCCCTGGCAGGTGTCGGGTCAGCGCTGACGAACAGGAGTGTCGGAGGGAGAGAATGGAGGAGGGTCCATTCGGGTTTGGCAGCGCTCCAGATCGCAGTGTCGATGGCTCTGTTGGTGAGTTCGGTCGTCACGGTTCAAAACCTGGTGCGGGTCTCTCGCATTGACCCAGGCTTCGAGTCGTCGGGTGTGCTCTCTTTCAGGGTCAACCCGTCCGGGACCGAGTACCTTGGGTATCAGGCAGCAGCGGCTCTGCACCGCGAACTTCGCTCTCGTCTGATCGACATCCCTGGGGCCACCGGTGCCGAGGCCGTCGCGTTTCTTCCCCTGACGGGCACGCCGGCGACAGCTCGGGATCGTGTCCAAGTCGCGGGCGAGCCAGTCGATGATGAAGCCCCTCCAGCGGGGTTCAATCTGGTCACACCCGGCTACTTTGAGCTCATGGGCATAGCGGTCCTACGAGGGCCCGGTTTTCAGGTCCCGATCGTGTTATCGGAGTCGCCTCCCGTCGTGATTAGTGCAAGCCTTGCCCGCCTTCTCTTTGGTGAGCGCGATCCTATCGGTCGTCGCGTGACGCTTCCTGGGTATGCTCGTTTTATCGAGCTTCCTCCCTACACCGTGGTGGGTGTGGTCGGAGACGTCGCGGACGAGACGCTGGTGGAGGGGCCACTCCCTTCGCTGTACTTCCCGGTGATCCTTGATCCGGGTGTCGAAGACGCAGGAGGGGCCTATCCCTTCATACCCAGAGAGATGGCGATCGTGGTCCACGCTTCGATGGCCCCGGTGGGGTTGGTCACTGCTGTAGGGGAGATCATGACCGACTTGGACCCGAAGATTCCAGTTGCCGACATACAGCCCCTCACGGATTTGGTGTCGGGGGCTTCTGCGCGTTTGCGGTTGATCACGATTCTCTTGGTGCTAGCGGCAAGCACCTCACTCTTCCTCGGCCTGACCGGTGTGTACGGGATCATCGCCTACTCGGCCAGCCTTCGCACGGGTGAGATTGGTGTTCGTGTGGCCATGGGTGCTCGCTCAAGTCAGGTAACGCGACTCGTCATGGCTGGCGCGCTCCACGTGGCGATGGCTGGACTCGGCATCGGACTGATCATGACCTACGCGCTCACCCAGCTAATTGTTGGCCAGCTCTATGAAGTGACCACGATCAATCCACTTATTTATGCCGGGACAGGTCTGCTTCTACTCGGGGTTGTTTTGGCGGCAGCGTGGCTTCCTGCTCATAGAGCGAGTCGACTGGACGTCCTCGATGCCCTCCGTGCTGGGTGAGTAGGAAATGACTGATCGCGCAGACCTGTTGAAGGGCACTTTGGAGCTACTGACGCTCAAGACGTTGTCCGTGGAACCGATGCATGGTTGGGGAATCGCCCAACGAATCCAGCTGATGTCGAGCGGTGCATTTTCTGTGAACCAGGGCTCGCTCTATCCGGCCCTGCAGCGGATGAAACGGAAGGGTTGGGTCCAATCAGAGTGGCGAAGTACTAGGAACAACCGACGCGCTCGCTACTATGTGCTCACGTCAGCGGGCAGCCGGCAACTTGCCGTCGAACGCGACAACTGGTCCCGGGCTTCACAGGCCGTGAATGGCTTGTTGGCGTGGGAACCGTGAGAGCGCGACGTATCCGGATTTCGTGCGCCGGGGGGAACTGACGTCACTCCAGTCGACTGGCGCGCCACGTTCGTACTCGGTCAACGCGTGACGTCTACAAGCCTCGGGCGTCTTGAGAATCAGGCCTTTTCGCCCTCACACTAAGGTCCTAGGCGTCCGGCAGCCGACCGCCACCCTAACGAGTGGAACGTTCTTCAAAATGGCGCAGCTGTTATGGGACCTCCCTGGGGGGTGTGCACAAACACCTGGCTGGTCAGGGTCCGTTACGGCACATCCAATAGGATGGCCACGAGTCTGTCTCGGAGTCGGTCACCCGAACCGTCGTCCATTCGAAGCAGGACTCGTCCTGGTCGTCCCAACGCCAGGTGTCGATCCACTCGGCCAGGGTTCCGTTGGGAGCATAGCTTCGGTAGTGACGCTGGATCGTGTTTTCGCCCCTGGTTACCAGCGTGCCACGAAGCGTCACGCCGGAGTCGGTGTGTTCGACGTAGGTCAGGACGCGGCGATACGGATCGTAAGCGATGAGGCCCGAACCCTCGACGCTCCAAGTTCCGTTTTGCTCACGGCGCTCGGCGAACTCGATCCAGCGATCGCCTGTCCCCCACTCGAACACGGTGGCCTCGTCGGTAATGCCGTTCTCTCGTCGCCACTCCGCCATCCGATCCGGGATCCTCGTTGGATCGGGGGTCCAACTGCCCACGATCCGGTCCAACGCACGCAGTGCGTCGGAGGCAGTCGCTGGTGCGCGTACGGCACGGGCCTCGGGGTCTCCTCCGCCCCTACGAGGGACCCAGAAGCTCTCGGGCCGCCACTCGGTAAGCCAGTCGATCGTGTCCGGGGCGACGAACATGAAGGTCTCGCGGAAGTCGAGCGGGCCGCGATTGGGGTAGTAGACCGTGTAGACTCGCCGGATGTCGCCCCCCTCAAGTAGCTCATAGTAGCCTTCGTAGAAGAGCCCGTCGCGGCCTTGGCTTGAAACGAAGGCGGCACGGCGTGCGGCCGGGTCCCAGAGGATTGTTCCTTCCGTGAAGGGATCCCCGGCCTCGGTTGCTAAGCCCGCTCGGTATCTGATGGATCGCCGCGCCGGACCCCACTCGAGCTGAAGCATTACCAGGCTCTCCATGCCCGGGTTCTCATCCAGCCAGGAGGGCGCAGGGACCCACGTGCCGATCAGAGGCTCGAGGAACTGGAGAGGTTGCGTCGGTAGATCTGCGCCGTCGTCCTGTGCGGAAAGGGTGGTCACCCAGGTCGCGAACGCTACGCAGCACCACACCATTGCCAGGCGTCCAACTCGCCTAATGCGTCTCAATGCTCTCTCCCCGTAGTCTCGCGAGCCCCGAAACTCAATGAAGACGGCTCGTCCGTCGCCACCAGGCGCACTGCGCCCGCCGCGCGCAACACCTCTTCGACCGCTCCATGCTCTCCACCGCGCGCGTGATCGAGCGGGGTCTCGCCTGTGGTCACGAACTTCCGTCCAATTCGATCCGGATCCGCTCCTCTTTCCAGGAGGAGGGATGTCAGTGCCACATGACCCGCACGAGCCGCCCAATGGAGTGCCGCCGTGCCCATGGCCTCCTGGTCGACATCGGCGCCGCGGGATAGGAGGAGTTCCGCGAGTTCGACCGTTTCGCCTCCGATTGACGTGTACCACATCATCGCGAAGTCGTGCGCTCCGCGTTCGTGCACGCGGCGCGGGTCCTCGTCGAGCAGGCGCGTGGCCCAAGCGAGATCGCCCATCGTGCCCGCCGTTGGAAGCGAATAGGGGGCGCCGTGCTCGAGCAGCGCCGCGACGATCGGCTGGCGACCCGTGTGCGCCGCCGCCTCGACGGCCCCTTCGTCTGAGTACGACACCGCCGTCGCCAGCGCCGGAATCCGTCCTAGCGCGACCTGCGTCGTCTCAAGATTGAAATGGGCCCCCCCAACCGTCGAATTGATGAGTCGGCGATCGTAGATCTCCAGATCTTCCGGCACGTAGCGCGTCCCGTCGCCGCGATAGGCGAATCGTGACGAGCGATGGTCTCTCGCCACCCCCTCGTGCTCACGGAGGAGCGACTCCGCCGCCGCGTGTCCGAGCCGCCTCGCGACATCCTGCGCCGTCCGCCCAGCTTGGTCGACGAGCGTCGGGTCGCCGCCCTTCCGAAGCACGAGCCGGATTAGCTGGAGATCCCCGGCCGCGGCCGCGCCGTGCAGAACGCTGTCCCCCTCTCTCTGCGGCGCATTCGCGTCGCCGCCATTGCCGAGCATATTGGCCACCGTCTCCAGAGCGAGCAGGCGGTCAGGATTGTCGACGGCATAGCGGACCGGGGTGATGCCGTTGTCGCCCCGCGGATTCGCGTCGGGGTCGGCTCCGTACTGGAGCAGTCGCCACGCATCTCGACCGACCCCGACGAAGGCGGCGGCGTGCATGACCGTCCCGCCGAAGGGGTGATCGACCCGGAACGCTCCAGGAGAGGCCTCACCGATCTCGTCGACCCGGTCCCAGGCTCGAGCCAGGGTGGCCTCGACCACATCCATCCGGAAGCCCTCTTCGGCGAGGATTCGCGCGACGAACGGCCGACGATGGAGGTGCGCAAGGACGTAGGCCGACCGTCCCTTGAGATCACGCGCGTACACTAGCGAACCCTCGGTACGTAGCATCGACCGGACCTCCGCCGCCCTGCCGGATCGCACCGCCTCGAGAAACACATCGGTCACGGGACGTCCCTCGACGGCCCTGGCGGTCCCGGGTAGGGCGAGGGGCGCGGCCGAGACGACGGCGGCTACGAAATGACGTCTATTCACGGTGTCGTCTCCCTCTTGTTGGGGCAGGCGGACGATCGGCGCATGGTGGTGGGTCCCTGGCGAGTCCTCCGCACCCGCCACGCTACCTGAGAGACTCTGGGGAGCACCATGGACGGCCGCTGAGGAGGCGCTGAGTCTTCGCTGAAGATCAAGGTCTCCACGCATAGGACACCTTCGCGAAGTAGGTTCGGGAGCGACGTCGGAGGTCGAGTGGCCCTTCGGTCGGGCGGGCGTCGTCGCGCCCCTCCGAGAGTCCAGCGATCAACGCTGTCTGGCCGTCGAGTCGGTAGGTGAATACCGACTGGAGTGAGACCACGCCTTCGCGCAGTTCGATCCCCAGAGGATGGGCCGCTCCGTCCCTTCGGATGCCGCGCCACTGACCGGACACCGACACGAATGCTCGCGACGAGAACCCGATTAGCGCGCCCATGCGGGCCACGATCTCCTCGTTCACCAGGAGGCCATCGTGACGGATGACCTGGCGCTCGATCGCCCCTTCGAGCGACACCCGCCGACCGAGCCGGTACCGCCCGGTCGCGCCGAGCATCCGAAGCTGCGCGGGTCGCACTCGGGCATAGTCGACGATCGAGGCCCGACGCGCGAGTACTCCGAGGCTCAGATCGGCTGTCGGGCTCGCTTCGATAGTGAGATTCAAGCCGGCGCGCCGGAAGTCGACGCCGGCGAAACGCTCCCGCAACCAGAATGGGTTGCCAGACACGCGCGTCTGCCACGGGCCATTGAACGCCAACTGCGACCAGACGCCTCCCTCCTTGAACCGACCGTCGGCCGTCCTGACATCCCATTGGCCGAGTGACGCGTCGATGCGGGTGAGCCATGGGACCCCTTCGCCCCACAGCCGGCGAGTGACCGAACTCTCGATGCGACGCGTGTCGACCCGGGGTAGGAAGCCGAGGTCGGCCCGAAACGACGCGCCTATCCGCTCGAACCGCGCCTGTCCTGACCAGTTCCGCGTAGCGTAGCGGGCCTCCACGTGGGCCCCCAAGCCGCGGAACGTCCCTTCGCGCTGACCGTGGTCGGTCGCGATCGCCTCTGGATAGCGCGTCGACGATCCCAAGAGCTGGAACCGGATCTCGACTGGGCGAAGCGGCCTCAGGAAGGCATCGACCCCTCCTACGGAGTTCCCGTAGTCGCGGCCCTCGCGGTGGGTGACAAGCCCACCGAGGACGAGGCCCGGGCCCATCGCACGTGTGACGCGACCGATCCACACGTCGGACGCGGTCGCGATCAGAGTGGTGGACGAACCGACGCTGCCCGGGATCAATAGCCCGGTCGACTCGTCACGAGCGTAGAGCCAACCGCTCGACCACGCTCCGGACCTTCCCGCCAGCTTGAGGCCCACGCTCGGGTCGTTGATTGACCTCGTGAAGATCGCTCGAATGGGAGACCGGAAGGTGTCCGCGCCCTCCAGAAAGAACGGCCGCCGCTCGGGAACGAAGAGCGCAAACCGCGCGTTGCTCTCAAGTTGGAGCGCGTCCGCCTCGATGTGGCTGAAGTCCGGGTTCACGGTCGCGTTCACCGCAAGCTGCCCCGACGGCGCCCAGCGTAGGTCGAGGCCGATTTCCGGATCGGCCGGGCCGGCGGTCAGCTCCGACGCGCCGAGTTGCCGCCTATCGGACCGTGTTGTCGTGAGCGTCGGCACGGCCTCAACCGGCCATCCGGGCGACGCGACCGGCCCGGTAGCGAGCCTGTGGACGTAGCACAGGTCACAGGGATCGTTCGGGTCGTACCTCGTGGACCGGAGCGTGTGTGCTTCGCTCCGAGGCCATAGACGCTCCAGGTAGAACCGCCACGCCCGCGAAGTCGTCGCCTCGGTCGGGTAGCGCAGTGACCGGAACGGAATCGACGCCTCGAGTTCGTAGCCGTCGTTCGTGAGGCGGCCGGCCGATTCCCAGATCGCGTTCCACGACCCGTCGCGGACTCCGCTTACTTGATCGAACACGGCATCGCCTTGCACGCCCACCGCCGACACCGTGAAGACGAACGCGCTTTGCCCGTCGTCGAACGGATCCAGCACGAGGGTCACGCCGTCCTGATCCTCCGCCTCGTCTCTATCGACGAACTGCGCGCGAATCTGTCCGGGGTCGGGGTCCGAGCCGAGGCACCCCAGGTAGAGATGGTCTTCGTCGCGACCCAGCCGACACAGCGTCGCCACGGGAGCTGGCCCGTTCACGGCCGGACTCGTCTCCCACGGCAGAGGCAGCGTCAGGGCTCCCTCCCACTCGGCCTCCGATAACCGGCCGTCGACAGTCGGCGCCACGATCATGAGCGGCAGTTCCAGCGAGGCGTCGGGCGAGCGCTGTTGAGCCGCTGTGGAGTCGGGGACGCACGAGAGGAGGACGATCAACGCGACCCCCACCGGCGCGTTCATGCCGTGAGGACAGGGGCCCCCGGCGCGCGTGGCAACTGCGTACATGTATGATAGTCACGGATCGAGGAGCGGTCGGCGCCGCTCGGGTGCCGCAGCGCATTAGTCTCGACGCTCGCTGGGGTCCCGCTGATGATCCATGGATCGCACTGAGGGCGATCCTGAGGAGGCAATGAGAATCGTGCTCAGATCATATCCAGGTCGAAATCGCCCGGCCGAGCGCTCCCGATGCGACCAGTGAGTCACCTCCAGCCAAGGCGAGCGGCGACGCTGTCGGAAGCCGCGTCGAGGGCCTCGGCCGACGGGGCGGCGGTCATTGCCCAGAGATGCGCCCGGTCGGAGATACGGATGAGCTCGAGGAACAGCCCATCGTCGATGTCCGGTGCGATGCTGCCCGAGACGAGATAGCTGACCTCGAACTCATCCCGGAGACGGCTCAGCATATCGCGCTGTGTGCGGTAGTCCTCGGTCGTGCGCGGGCCGACGACACGCGCTCGACCACCCGCCGAGACGGTCAGGTTCGCGGTGAGTCGCTCCCCCGCCCGAACGGCGGCGCCAGCGGCCGCGGAGTCTTCGGCCTCGTGCCGGAGGACCATCACGGCGACCACGTCACCCACCGGATCCGACGGTCCCAGCGGGACGCCGCCCCCAGACCGAATGCTGGAGCCCCAAACGCCGAGTATTGCAACGGCAAAAGCGGCCGTGAGTATCCAACGCCTCCCGGGCCTCTCTTCCGGGGTGCCTACAGGGACCGCATCGTCGTCGTGCCGCGTAACCGGGAGCATGAACCGGTAGCCGCGCCGCGGCAGGGTCTCGATGTAGCGACTGTCCACGGCCGACTCGCCGAGTGCACTCCGCAGGTGGCGGATGCCATAGTTCACCGCCTGATCGAACTCGACCTTAGTGTCCGACCACACCGAGTCGATGATGTCCTCACGGGTCACGACCTCGCCCGCTCGCCGGAGCAGGAGCTCAAGCAGCTCCGCGGGCTGCGGCTGCACGCGGACCGGATCGCCCTCGTCCGGGCGAAGTTCTCCGCTCGCAAGCTCGAACTCCCATCCCTCGAATCGATATACTACGGCCACCACCGTCTCCTGGTTCTTGCGCACATTCCGGCGCCCCTCCAGTGGCGGGTGATCGGCACCGTCGACGCGGTCTGCAACGATGGCACCGGCTTGATGCCATGCCAAGAAAGCGGGGCTGAGCTATCGCTAAGGGCGGGCTGAGGCATCGCTGGGGGCGGGGTGAGGCCGCGTTGCGAGAAGGGGAGAAGATCCAAGGACCGCTGACCGTTGTCCTCCATTCCGGAGCCCTGCTCCAGATTCAAGGCCGTCTAACGCAAGATGAAAGCACGCCCCTGGGTGGTACCGTGGAGGTATCGAAGCTTCAAGGCCCAAGCCCAGGAGCGGCTCTCATGCGGCGGAACACAAAGTATGTGGGGATGGACGTGCATCCAGCAATGACGGTGGCAACGGTACGAGCGGAAGGCGGGCGCGTATTGGCGCGCAGCGTAATCGTACCCGGCGACGCCTCTACGGCGAGCCGCATCGATCGCACTGCTGCGGAAACGTCGCGGTCGTCTCTCCGTGCCGACCTTCCGATCACGTAGTGCGCCAGTGCGGCATGGGGGTCTAGGGATAGCGCCTCTTGAGCGGCCCTTCGGGCTTCTTCACGTTTACCCACGGCATCGAGCGCGAGCGCGAGTTGCTACCGGGAGTAAAGCCGGGCGCCGAAGCTGCAACGCGACGTAGATAAGGGACGCTCTTCCGAGCGGATTCTTCCTTGCCTTCGCTCAGGAGGTGGCGCGCCATATACAGATCGAGACGCAACGAATCTGGAAGTCCTTCCCCGTTTCTTGCGCCCGCGATCAGTAGTTGTTGATCAGGTCCCCGGGCAGCATCGGCCTCCATCCCAGGTTCGACGGACCGAGAGATGCGAGCTGCGATTCCACGCCGGGTGTCCGGGACAACGAAAAGGAGACGTTCACGGTTTCGGCCCACATTTGGCGTTCGTCCTCTGTGTCGACCAGGCGGGTCACGAGGCGGATCCGGCCGCCCTCAGTTTGGAGGGACCCGGTGACTTGGACCTTGGCGTCCGTGTCGGCAACTGAAACCGGGAACGCCACCCTTTCTTAGGCCGAACCATCGCTCAGGATTGGGGCCTCATCCATGGAGGATTCCTGATGGAATTCTGAAGATGAGTTAGGCCGCCGCAAAAGCCACCCAATAGCGTGCCAAAATGCCGATGAACGCAGCCCCAACCGCTCCCATCGGGTCTCCCTCAACCTTCCCTCAACCTTCCCCCAATGTGATCACCCGAAACGGGCCGATCGTTCCCCTCGCCTAGCGAGGCGCACGACAACTACGTCAGGGAGTGAACCTATGTCCGTTCGAGTTCGACGAATTTCCAAGCGCACGCGCGCCACGCCGATCGTTGTGGTCGTGGCTCTGACTGCAGGTGTTGTGGCCTGCCAGATACCCGAGTCGGAAGCAGAAACGATCGACCCGGAGAGCGAGGCGGTTGCAGAAGAACCGTTCAATGGTGTCGAAATTTGGAAGGCGGAACTGGCTCGGCTTACCCGTGACGGAACCTCCTGGATCACCTCGAACGCGGCCTACCAAGTCGAAGACGACGGCACCGACAGCTACGTGATGCAATACGAGACACTCCCCGGTGGATTCGCGGCAACGGGGTGCATGTGGGCAGTGCGGGCGGGCGACGACACCGCTCCGTTCTGGTCCTTTATGATGTCCTGGGACCCAACAACCCGAAGCGGAATGATGTACCAGATCGGGCCCGATGGTCGGATTGCCACGGGCCATCAAATGAATAACGACGGGACGCGGTCTCGATCCGAACAGACGCTGTACAACCCCGACGGGTCGACCCAGACCGTAGCGCATGAGAACCTCGTCGAGGGGGAAGACTCCCTCAGTGGAGAAAGCCTCGATTGGACCGACGGAGAATGGGTTCCTTCACGCCGGTACACCTGGAACCGCCAGCCAGGTCAGCCGGGAAAGTGTGCGTGAATCGTTCAGCCGGCGGCGAGCGGAGTGCCCGCTCCGCTGCCCTCGCTCTCGCCGTGACCCTGGGCTCGAGCGGGTGCTTGGCTGAAGGTCTCACGATGCTGACGCTGGAGCCGGGCGATGTGCTCGCGACGTTGGACGTGGGCGGGGTCTTGAGGGAGTATTGGGTTCACACCCCGCCCGGACTCGTGGCTGACCATCCGGTTCCGTTGTTCGTTGCCTTACATGGGGCCGGGGGAGCAGCCTCCGATATGCGCGACCTCACGGCTCTCGACGAGGTGGCTGACCGGCATGGGTTTGTGGTTGTGTACCCGGAGGGTCTCGAAAACACGTGGAAGCCAGTCGGGTCCATTCAGGACCGGGACTTCCTAGCGCAGGTCGTAGATCACGTATCGGCACAGCTCCCTGTCGACCCAGAGCGTGTGTTCGCAATCGGGTTCTCGCAGGGCGCGCTGATGACACATCGCCTGGGGTGCACCACCACTCAGTTCAAGGCGATCGTATCGGTGGCGGCCTCTGTGTCGATGTTTTTCACCAACTGCCCCCACCCTGACCCGGGGCCTGCCCTATTCATCATGGGCACTGCCGATCGGATCTTCCCGTTTGAGGAAGAGGAGGGAAATGCGTTGGGTCATTGGGGGGCTGTGGGCGGCGCTCGCTTCTGGGCCAAGCGAATCGGATGTGACCCGGAGCAGCTTGTTCACGACACGCTTCCCGACGTCGCTGACGACGGCCTGATAACTGAGCGCTGGGTCTTCGGGGCCTGTCCGCGTGGAAGCGTAAGACTCTACGGAGTCATGGGTGGCGGGCACACATGGCCGGGAGCGACCGTCCCTTGGCTGGCTCCCTTGGGTCCCCTCACGCGTGACTTCGACGCCACCGAAACCATCGTCGACTATCTCCTCGGCCTATAGTCCAGGTGGATCCCAGCAACCCCAGGAGTCCGCGGACTCCTGGGGCCAGTGACATCCGCCTATCGCTCATTCCTCCAGACCCGTCCCTGGTAGAACTTGATTTCGGGTGGCGTTACGTCAACAAGTCGTAGATAGGTGACAAGCTTGCCCGTCTCGCGCCGCGTGTGACCCATCATCGTCGTGATGCCGTCCGCCACACTGGCTGAATTCGCGACCAGCTGCTCGTCTGAAAGTCCATCAAAGACGACGTCGCATGCCGTGACCGCCTCCATCAAACGACCTAGCACCACTTCCTTTGACGCGCCCGTCTGCGCATCAGGGCGTTCTGGCCCCGTTCGCTCGGCAATCCCGTCACAGAAGTAGAATTGCACGTCCGCGATATGGTCGATCAACTCGCCGAACGACATCATGGGCTCCGTAGGCTTGAATGCGTACTTGGCCTCGGGCATGACGCGAACGATGGCGAGCAGGTTGTTGATTTGGTCGGCCCATTCGTGACCACGTATCGCATCGGTCACTGAGTCCCACTCTTCGCGTGGGGGATCGGTCGGCGGTGCGGGCTCCTGCGCCGACGCGGCGGTGGCCGACAGCGATGCAATGAGGTAGAGAAGTGCTGTCGCGGGTCGTAACATAGTCTCCGGCTCCGGTTCGAGAGTGTGAATACCAACATTCGTTAGAGTATTAGATATGTTACATCAGTACGCGGTTGCACTGCGGGAGTAGCGATGTCTGAAGTGAAGCAGAAGCTCTTCGAGGAATTCGCTCGGATCGGGTCGGCCGTCGCGAGCCCGGGACGCCTTCTGCTGCTCGATTTACTGGCACAAGGCGAAAAGCCAGTGGATCTCTTGGCGGCCCAATCAGCGATGACGGGGAAGAATACCAGCGCCCACCTTCAGAAACTGAAGCGGGCTCGTTTGATCGAATCGCGTCGTGTTGGGACCCAGGTCTGGTACCGCCTCGCGGACCCGATGGTCTTTGAGTTCTTGCGAACGCTGCAAGCGTTAGGGGCCACGCGACTGCCCGAGGTAGCCCAACTCGTACGAGACTACTACGAATCCCCTCATGAACTCGACGCGCTGGACTCCCGGCAGCTTCTTTCGCGAGTCCGCTCAGGAGATGTGGTGCTAGTCGACGTGCGACCGCGGAGTGAATACTCCGCAGGTCACATCCCCGGCGCCGTGTCCATCCCAATCGCGACGTTGGAAGATCGAATCGATGAGCTGCGGCCCGACGCGGCGATCGTAGCCTATTGTCGAGGGCCATATTGTATCTATGCCCTTGAGGCCGTGCGCCTGTTGCGTGAGCGCGGCTTCATGGCCTCCAGGTTGCCTACGGGATTACCGGACTGGCGAGCGCTGGGGAACCGCGTGTCAGTTGAGAACGTGTAGCCGGCAGAATGCGGCGCGAGGTTGTTCGCCGTCTCATTCCCGGCACCGTCGCGCATCGCTAGTCATTGCCCGGGTTCAACTGGACTGACACCGAGTTGACGACCCAACGGGCTTCATCGCTCGCTACGTCGCTCAGATCCTGGTGCCTCGGATTACCTGACGGACGGGGTCGGTGCCCTGAGTAGTCCCTGACCGTTCCCAACGTCCTGGTTCGCCAGACATTACATGCGCTTTGTGACGTATGGGTTCCGTCGGCCACCTGCCCCGTCTGCGTCTTTTTGAACTTGCTGAGGAAACGTTGAACGACGAAGCCAAGTCGGGAGATCCACTGGCCGAACACGGATTCTCGTTGGGCGGCTTCGCAGTGTATCCGGCGCTGAACCGCGTCGTGGGCTCCGCGGGCTCTGTCCGCCTCGAACCCCGAATCATGGCCGTTCTGCTGTGCCTGGCCCGGCGGGCCGGGTCGGTTGTTTCCCGTGATGACCTCTTCCGCGAGGTATGGGGGCCATCCGGCGCGACCGATGATGTGCTTTCCCGCGCGATCTCTGAAATCCGCAAAGCTTTGGGCGAGACCTCACGCACGGCGCGGATGGTCGAGACAATCCCGAAGTCAGGCTACCGTCTAGCGGTTCAACCGGGGCCCATTTCAAGGAGCGCAATCGGGTTCGACACTCCTATAGCTGTTCCTCTCCCCGAGACTGATTCGTCCGGACTCCGACTCCGTAGCAGGCCCGCGCCTCGCGATCGAAGCATGGCGGTTCTATGGCGGCGTACAGGCGCTGCCGTGTTTGCGGCTGCGCTGGTGGGCTTCGCGGTGTTCGTGCTCAGACCGAGTCCGCATCCGAGCACGACCGGTATCCGCTTCGACCTACCCCCGTCGGAACTCGCGGCCCGGGACGGCGACGAAGTCCACCCTTCGGTATCGCCAGACGGTGAGCGGGTCGCCTACGCCTGGCGAGCCGCATCAACGTCATTCTTCGATCTCATGCTCGGCTACGTGGCCGACGGCAGCCTGAGCGGGGTGTTGCCCATTACAGCAACCGCCGGAGACAACGAACTGAGCCCCAGTTGGTCGCCCGACGGAACGTACGTGGCGTTCCTCCGAGCCGGTACAAAGCCGTGCGAGATCGTTTTGCTATCGGTCGAGTCCCTGGCCGAGACTCCGATCTACACCTGCAGCGCCGATCATCGTTACGATCGGCTGCGATGGTCTCCCACTGGAGATTTCCTGGTGCTTCGGGGACAATCAACAGGCTACAGCCCCAACCGGCTTTGGCGATTCGACCTTGATCCCATCTCGCCATCACGCCCTCCGGCGCGTCCCCCATATCCGATCACGAGCCCGCCGCCTCAGTCGCCAGGAGACGACGCGTTTGTCATCGGACCGGAAGGCAAAACGATCGTTCTTTCTCGGCAGGAGGTAGAGGGAGTTTCCGACCTCTACTCGCTCGAACTTCGCAGCGGAAGCCTAACCCGGCTCACTGAGCGCCGCAGCGCGATCTTCGACCTGCTTTGGGCCGAGAGCGATTGGATCTGGGCATCGACCGGGTGGAATCCAGAGCGGAGCATTTGGCGAGTGCCTGTTGAGGGGGGCGAATCGGAACTGATCGCCAATACCGGGACAGAAGCCTACGATCTCGCGGGTGCCCCAGGGGGCGGGTCTCTGATCTTCCGAGAGATCCACAGCGATGTCGATCTAATGAAGGTTGAATTGGATCTCGTGACCGATCCGCGGCCCCGAACGACGATCGCTGGGTCGACCCGCGCGGACTCCAAGCCGGCCCTCTCTCCGAGCGGCGACATGCTCGCCTTCGAGTCGAACCGTACCGGACCCTATGAAATCTGGATCTCGAATGCCGACGGAACGGCGGCCCGCCAGATCACCACCTTGAGTGGTGTATACAACGGGTTCCCGCGCTGGTCGCCGGACGGAAATCGGTTGGTCTTCGAAGGGCGTCCCGACGGCCAATCGGACATCTACACGGTAGACAAGGACGGAACCGCTCTCGAGCGTGTCACTGAGGATCCTGCCCAGGACGTGACACCCAACTGGTCGCCAGACGGGACAACGGTCTACTTCGCGTCGGACCGCACCGGCCGTTGGGAGGTGTGGGCGAAGCGTATGGACGTCGGCACCGAGATGCGTCTGACGTCGTCGGGCGGGTTGGCACCGCAAGCGACAGCGGACGGTCGTCATGTCTATTATGCCAAGCCCGACCACCCAGGTCTTTGGCGGGTGGAAGTGCTCGCTGGCTACGACAACGACCTGGGGGCAGAGGAGCAGGTCTTAGCCACGCTGGCAGTAGGCGACTACAGCGCTTGGGCCGTCACCGACCGGGGCATCGTCTATCTTGAGCGGGACTCAGCGCAACAGGGACGACTTCGCCTTCTCGATCCACGCACCGGCATGTCGTCGGACTTGAGCACGATTCCGGTCACGCCCCTCTACAACGGTGGTATCGCTATTTCGCATGACGGGACTTACGCGATTGTTGCCATACAAACCCTCATGGAAAGCGACCTGCAGACTTTCCGATCGTCTCGTCCGGTGCGGAACGGACTGTGAGCCTTTGAGAGGTCGCGTGACCCAAGCAGCGGCTCGCGCGAGCTACCTGGTGGGTCTCGACAGCGTGATCAGCCGTCTCGCGTAGTCAAAACGAACAACGAAGTGCCGCCATAGCTCGTTGCCCACCCAAGTTGCCCCCTGCTGAACTACGACCGCGTGGAGATCGCCTATGGTGGTGCCCGCCACCCGGACGGAGTCGACTTGAATTAGCATGGCTGTGAATGACCCTCGTGTCCCCATCCCCTGCACCGATTCGGCCTTCGCCAGCGCCTCCGCGAGCCCGAGCGATCTGGCCGTCGCCTCAGAGAGAACGAGTCCCGATTGTGAGCCGGTGTCGAGCCACCCCGTCGTCGCGTACCCATTGATGGTCAGGCCAAAATGTGGCGTGGGTCCGGACACGTCGGCGTCCAGAAGCGTTCCACCAGCGGGAGCAGCCGGCAAGTGTGGTTCCCACAGACGAATGAGGCGCTCGGGGTAGTCGATCTCTACTGTAGCGCGCCGGAAGAAGCTCTCGCCCAACGTCCCCGCCAGGAAACGGCCTTCGCCCAGCACCTGTGCGACCTCGGTCACGATGACCGGCAGGTCCGGTATAGCGAACGAAGCCAATGCCAGAGTCGGTAGGGAAGCGTGCCGGTACGCAATCGAGCGCGATCCGAAGCCCGCGATGGTGCCGGCCGGGGCGGACTCCGGTAAACCGAGGTTTTGGGCAACCAAGGTGTCGATCACGGAAGGGTAGACGCCTGAGTCCACATTCATCGACCCTTGGGTACCGTCCGAAAAGGTCACGTCCACCACGATCTGCCCGTTCACGAACTCGAATGGGATCTCAACTGGGGCTGAGACAGTCCCCGGTAGTACTACCGGTGGCGCTTCCCCGCCCAAAGACCAAACGCCGAATCCGAGGCCGAGGATCGCAGCGCTCACGGTCGCTGTGCGGTTCAGTCGAGCACGAGTTGATAGACCGGGCATAGCGGCTCCTGAGCAACGCACGGGGGATTGGCGAGGGTCTGACGATCAGGGGAACTTGTGCGGGGCGACTGAGTGAGCCCTGCGGGGGGTCTGTGGGATTCCTGAGGCGCTCGCTCAGCCGCGTTACGGCTCGCCGAACCTCCTTCCTGCGCCGTCCTCGCATGCCAAGCGTCCAGCACTTTCCGACGTAGAACGCCTCCTACCGCGGAAGCCGCATCGAACCCCGTAGGCCAACGCCCCACCGTCGGCTCACGATCGGGGCGATGTCGAGTCGAGCCTCGGTCGAGGCTCGACCAGACCGTGAAAGCCTATATGCAGACCACGAAGTCCCTACGAGCATCCCCGCGAGACCGAGCATGGCGCGGTTGGGGTCGCGAGATATGCCAACGGCCGCTCCGGCCACTGTCCAGAGCGCCGCCGGTCCAAGCATCTCACGCATTCGCACGCTATTCGTCCCTCCGCTCGCACCGCGCGACGCGCCGGCCGCCTGTCCCAACCACCACCCAATCGGAGCCATAAAGGCGAACACGATTTCAGGCCCTGAGACGCTTCCTCGAGGGTCGTCAAGCTGATCGGCGAAGAGTACGGGTGGGCCGGCTACCAACGCCACACCAACGATTGCACCGATCGTGGTACCGACCAGAATCCGCTTGAATGACGGGTCGACAGGCTCTGTCCTCGACTGTCCGTGGAGTTGAGGGACCAGGAGTAGTAGAAGCGTGACGGGTACAAGCAGGGAGCGACAGGTCTGTCGCCTGTGGAGGGCACCAAGCCGTTTGGCATCGTGGTTGAAACCCGGGGCCGCGTATGTGCTCACCCCTCCCAGATCCAGGTCAGGCCTCGAGCGAACTCCACAACCCAGTTGACTTCACTATGGACGCCGTTGAACTCGTGGTACGCGAAGTCGTAGCCCTTGGCTTGTAATACGTCGCGCATATGACGATTGGTGCCCAGCAGGTAGTGACCCGCGTTCCGCGGTGAAACGAACGTCTCGAGGAGCCCCGCGGAAAGGTGAAACCGCACCTTCGGCGCCTTTGAACTGGCGACCAGGCGCGGCAGCCACTCGAACTCGATTTCGTTCGGCGGCTTCCAATAGAACGAGCCGCTCAGTGACACCACGTTCCCGATCGATTCGGGACGCCGCCAGCCAGCGAATGCGGCGACCATACCACGGCGACTCGTGCCTGTGATCATCACGTCTTCCGGCCGATCCGAGATGTTGAACCGTTGTCTTGCCCCAGCGAGAACTTCATCAACCAAGAACTGAACGACGGGTTCGTAACCCCTGTGGTCGCCGATGGCCGCTATGTCCTCCGTCAAAACCATCACCATCGGAGGGATGAGCCCGCGACGAGTAAGGTCGGTGAGCACCCGATCCGCACCCATGAGAGGCGCGCGAAAAGCGAACGCGTCCATCCCGATTAGCACTGGGTAGGCCTCTGCTCGATCCGGGTCGTAGTCGTGCGGAAGAAAGACGCTCAGCTGTCTCATCCCGCCGAGTGCGGTGCTGTTCACCGAGAACTCGGTCCAGGATCCGAGCGGGGCGACAGTGTCCCACGGAAGGGCAGGTGCACGGTGTAGTGCCAGTACAGAACGGGCCCATTGGGTCCCGGGCGCAAAGGTGGCGGTGTTCCACCGGTCCAGGATCCGTTCCCACTCGTCGTCGCCCGCAGCCTTGCGTCGAATGGCATACGGCGCGCGCAGGTCATTCGGTACTTCGAGCGTGAGGAACGCTACGTCGGTGTCGTCTAGAGTCGAGAACTCGCCCAGGTCGGAAGTATGGTCCATCACGGTTTCCGCCAGAAGTACGGTCAATCCACCTTCGAGCCGGAAGCGGTCGGCGGCGTGGGCATTGCGTTGAATGAACGTCACTCGGTTGTTGTCGTGTCGTGAGCCGGCTTCGACAAGGGGGGCGCCTCGGATCTCCATGGTGGTCCAGAACCGTTCGAGTGCCACTGTACCGAACTCTGCGATCTGCTCGCGCAGGAGCGCCAACGTCGGACTGAGATCGTACGCCCCTGCGTCCAAGTTGACCGGTCGGGCTGTCGCGGGATGTCCCAGGATTTGTGAGTCATCCCCTTCGATGATCGGTGAATTCGCGTGCGGGCTATATGAGTATGGCTCAGGTACGGCAATAGCGTGGATGGCGGGTCTGATCGTCACGGTGGACCGCACCTCTTGGGCCTCGAGGGGCGTGATATGGGCTGTGAGGAGGAGGACCCAGTGCAGGATCGAGCAACGCATTATGGGAGCGCTCCCATCTGGAGGAAGACTGCGAGTCCGCCATAAGGGGCGGCGAGGTTGAGGTTGCCGAAGACCTGAAAGCCCAGACCTACAACCCGGGCGCTCATGGACACCTCTGCTACTGCGGGAATGCCGACCGTGAAACGCGTGTCACAAGGGGGAGCCGAACAGTCGTCTAGGGCCACCAGGGAGAGACCGCCCGAGAGTGATCCGTACCCAGAGGCCTCGTCGGTTGCGCGTCCCACCAGAACGCCGAACTCCACGACGTTGGCGTCGCCGCCTGCGTGGGGGAAGCCGGCAACGTCGAACAAGCCGGCTACGCGTAGTGTGACGCGACGCGAGCTCTGTTGGAAGTTCACCTGGCCTATTGCGCCCAGTCCCGATTGGACGTTCCCTCCGAGGCCGAAGGCGGGTCCCGCACTCACCCATAGTCGGGTAGGATCTCCGTTCTGCCCGGAAATGGGGGCCGAGGTAGCTAGAAGGCCAAACAGAGCCAGGAAACCGAATGCACCGAACCGAGCGAGAAGCCCATGGTGGAATCGGCGCTTGACCGCGGACAGCCACCCCCCAAGACTCTGGGCTAACAGGAACCCCTTCGACGGCACTGCCCACTCAGGCGAATGGCTCACAAGTTCGACGAGATCGACCACGCCTTGCTCGCTGCACTGATGGCGGACGGTCGTGATTCTTGGGCCAGCCTCGCCAAGTCCGTTGGTTTGTCCCCTCCGTCGGTTACGGAGCGCGTGCGAAAGCTCGAGCGGGACGGAGTCATCAGCCGGGTCGAGGCGGTTGTCGATCCGGGGGCCGTGGGATACGCACTGCTGGCGTTCATCTCCATAAGTGCATCGGTAGCCTTCGACCCGCCCGAGTTTTTCGAGCGTGTCCAGGCCACTCCCCAGATTCTCGAGTGCCATCTCATGACGGGTGAGTACGACTACCTCCTTAAGGTCCGCTGCAGGAGCAGTGAGCACCTCTACGAGGTCCTCCAAGTCGTGCAGAATTGGCCCGGGGTTGGGCACACCCGCTCTTCGCTCGTGCTCAAGACGGCGAAAGAGACCCGGTCTGTCCCCCTGGACGCCCTCACCGACTCGATTCCGCCCGCGTCGACCGGAAGCTGAATTGGCTCGACCGCGAGTCGGTCGAATCTGACCACCAACGGACCAACGGCTGCGAGAGTGCAACCCTGCCTAGAAACAACGCACATATAAAGTTCGTCTAGTGTACATAGTACATACGAATACATGGCATACGATCGACAATAGATGGTATTACCAGGATTTCGTTTCTAGGTGTAATGTAATCAAAGGTATGCCGTATCTCCGATGTGCACTTGGGGACGCGCACAGCCAAGCGGATCCCGTACCCTTCCACTGAGCCGTCATGGTGACGCAAAGAGAAATGTTCGGGATGGCCGCGGGCGCCGCAGTGACGTTCGATCTTGGCAACGCGCCTTTCGTCCATGGCTCCCAAGCACACCGCTCGATCCCGTCTACGCGGGAGACCCCTGTGATTGGATTCGGAACGGGCGGTTCCTTCACCAGAGCCGCGCGGGCTGGAGACCTGCCTCGTCTTTGGTCCGCCCTGGAGGCGTTTCTGAACGGTGGCGGGAGCGTGAGCGATACGGCGCCTGGCTTTCGACGAGGTCGCCGAATGAACGAGAGGCGAGAGGGTCTCACCAAACTGGGGTTGCGAGGATGCCGCTAAGCGAATCGGTCGTTGTCCTAGCTTCCACTATCGCGCTGTCTGCGGCGACTGCCGACGCAATTCGTGGTCAGACCTGCCATGACCAGTGGCCTGCGTGGTCGCCGAGCGGTGAGGAAGTCGTTTTCGTGTCGACCCGAACCGGGGACCACGAGATTTTCCTGCTCTCCCTCGTGGACGGGGCGGTGACACAATTGACGGACACCCCTGGCCGGGACGCTCACCCGGCCTTCTCGCCTGACGGCGGGCGAATCGCGTTCCAGAGTCCCAGATCCGAGGGGCACACGAACCTGTTCGTGATGAACGCGGACGGAAGCGAGCAGCGTCAGGTGACCCATCATCAGGGCTTTCTCGGGATGCCCGTGTGGTCACCAGACGGAAAGCGGCTGGCTTATCAGTGGCGATCCGGAACGGAGGGGGGTCGCTGGCAAGTGATGATGTTGAACTTGGCCGACGGTACGACCAGGGCCATCACCGATGGTGCCGCGCACGATCAGGTCGTGAATTGGTCACCCGACGGGAGCGGCGTCGTGTTTCATTCAGACCGGACAGGCCAGAACCAAATCTACCGCTGGCAGAATGGTGTGACGACGCGGGTCACGCATACGGAGTTCGAGGACAAGTCTGCGAGTTGGTCACCGGACGCAACGAAACTGTCGTTCGTGTCGTCCCGAGCTCCCAATGGCGCGGGCATCTACGTCATGGACGCGGACGGTTCGAAGGTTCGCCGCGTGGGAGACGTTTCGATCGAGCACAGCCTGCCATTCTTTTCGCCCGATGGACAACAGCTGCTCGTGACCCCGACTACGTCCAGCGGTACGGAAGTCTGGACGCTGGACGTTCTTTCTGGTACGGCGAGTCGGCTTTCGAGGTGCGTACCAAAGTGACTCGCTTGACCATCGCGGATCGACTTGTCGGGCACCGGTTCCGGTCCAGCCACCGGATCGACACCTCTGGAACTAGTCCCATGGAGAAACAGATGGCGCCCTCTAGGTCCCTTTTTTTGTTCGTCCCGATTCTGGTCCTCGCTGGCTGTTCGGAGGCGCGGGTCGGAGAGCAGGAAGCGTGCTCGCTACGAGCGGTTGAGCAAGTCGCCGTTCGTGACGCCCTGGCTAATTACGTCACTGCTTGGCTTTCCAACGACCCTGACTCGGTGATGGCCACTCTTGGGTCCGAGATCGTGCTTCAGCCCCATCATGGTGGTGAGCCGGTTATCGGTGCGGATCGGGTCGCCGATTGGTGGTTCCCCCAGGGACCGCCGACGACCATTTCGGCCTTCACGGTAGATACACGCGAAGTCTCTGGTTGTGGATCGCTTGCCTATGCATGGGGACGCTCATCCGTCGAGTGGACGTATGAGGGAACGCACTACATGAACGAGGGCAACGCGCTGTCCATCCTAGGGAAGGGCACCGATGGGCGCTGGCGGATAGTCCACCAGATCCGGAACGATCCGCACGATGAGGTGATCGGGCAGCAAGACGACCTGGGGTGGTCGGGCTTGGCGACAGCGCAACTGTGGGCGAACGGTGCCCCCAACCGAAATGTGGTTCGTTGGCACCGCGCGTCGGGATCACCCGATTTGAGGTGAGTGAACCGCGATCCACGGATGTGGTCAACGCCGTCTAGAGCACGAGGGGGTGGCGGCGAACGTAGGGTACGTCCAAGTCATCGAGTACCACACCGAGGATGAAATCGTCCGTCACTTGAAGGACACGGAGGTCGGAAGGTGTGTGGACTCTGCCGCGGAGCGTTCCAGTGGGTGAGAACACAAGCCACTCGAACCCGTTATCTCGATCGAATTCGAATGACGACAACCAGATATCGCCGCCTTTTGCGATGACGACATCGGAGAAGTCTGGGACTCGCTCTGGCATGAACTCGTCGTAGACTCGACGAGTCCGTGGGTCGATCCTCCCGTCCTCCGACGCCTCGACCAGCTGGGCCTCAAGTTTCTTGCGAATCTCCGCTGCCGAGATCGCGGGCCAGGCTCCGCGCACACGGAGGATCGTCGCGGTACGCCCATCTGGATCGTGGATCGCGATTTGGAACGCGGAGTTATGACCGATGATGGGACGAATGCCGTCCGACCGCATGAACGCACGGGTAGTTAACGGCCGGGCCATCATCTGCGTGCTGAAGCGCCCATCGGGAAGCGTCTGACTCATACGAGCTCGCTCCATATCGGCAAGAACGCCAAGCGTATCAATGAGACGGCCCTCTGAGTCCAGATGTTCAAACATCGCTGAGTCGAGTTCCAGCCGGACGTCATGCGGCCCCGTGTCGGCGCCCGGTGCGATCCACCGGGATTGGGACAGGTAGCTGCCGTCGGGCAAACGCAGGACCTCAAGCGGGGCGATCGCCTCCACTTGTAGGGGGTGGGAGCTGACAAGAGCGCTCTCACGCGAGAACACGGTGATTCGCCGGCTGCGGGCATCCCACGCGAACACGGTGTCTCCCGATATTCCCGCAATCCGAGGCGTCCCTGCGAACTCTCCCGGGCCCTCTCCTTCCTGACCAAACGTCCGCAAATGGGTGCCAGTTCGGTCGTAGAGTCGAATTGTTTGACGGTCCGCGACGACGATCGTTCCGTCGTGTGCGCTGGCGGCTTCGTTGACCCGTGAGAGCAGGTACTCGGCCGCACCTTCCCGCGCGCCGATCTCAAGGTCGTGATCGGCGACCTCGGCAAAGAGTGGCACCGGTGCCCCATCCAATCGATGCGTGACGATGCTGACTCCAGCACTGTCGGTGACAACCATTGTGGACGCGTCTGATGCCCCGTTCGCACATCCACTAAGACCCGCGATGGATGTTATGGCCACGCAGGTCCATCTGCGCCCCACCCACTTGAGCCCCGGGTTCATCAGATAACGCACCGTGCGGGCCGGCTAGCCCGCAGGCAGTTGTTCTACTGCCTCGACGCGATCGCCTAAGAGATGGTCATCGGGGACCGCTTGAGCCACGGCAATCGACGCGGCTGCTGTGCCTGCGCCGAGCAACCCGAGGAAGGCACATGTGCCGACGTAGGTTAAGGGTGCCATACCGATCCCGAGTGGAAGCGCGATGAGTAGCCCGCCTACCGCCCCCCAGGTAGCCACGCGTGCCACGGAAAGCTGATCGAGAGTACGCGCTCTCTCGGTGATGCCCAGAGTTACCGCGAACCCTGCTCCAGCGATCGCACCGGCCACCGCGAGGACGGCTCCGGTGGGTATGGCGAATGCCAGAGTGCTTGGAAAAGCTCCCAGGGCCCACCCAGCTGCTCCTACGCCAAACCAACAGGCGGACCAGGAGAGGGCCGTGCCTACGACACCGCGGAGCCGCTTGAATGAAGCGATCATGACAACCCCATCTCGAGTAAGGAGAGGTCGGACAGGGACTGCAAATTCAAGACCGAAGACGCGCTATGACAATAATGACCTATGCATCCTGGTGTGTTGCACTTCCCACTTGAACTCAAAAAGCCGACCGCCTCACTCCCCGATCGTAAGCTCATCGGACGTCGGACATTAGAAGGGCGGCAGTCCCCCGACTAAGCCTCAGCGGGCTGCGGGGACCGGGACAGTCGGCCACCCGCTCGATCCCTTCGTTGGAACCGCGTGACAGGATTAGGGTGACTTCCTCGGCCCTCCTTCGCGCGCTATATAGTGGAGCAAATCGGCGACTTGTGGGGCGTTACAGGGAGTACGCGTCAGATGAATGACATCGTCCATGACTTTCCCGTAGCAGCCTGTGCTGCGGACGTCTTCCGAGCAGTGTCCACGCCGGAGGGACTCAACGCGTGGTGGACGAAAGACTGTGCCGGCGTACCGGCAGTCGGAAGTCGCTATCACCTTGGCTTTGGCCAAGGGTATGATTGGCGGGCGATTGTCACGGCGTGCAGCGAGTCGACGAGATTTGAACTTGAACTCCGCGACGCGATGCCAGACTGGAACGGGACGCGCGTCTGTTTCGCTCTCGAAGAGACGGCCGGCAGCACGCTCGTCCGATTCCGTCACAGCGGGTGGCCGACTGCAGACTCGCACTTTCGGACATCCTCCTTCTGCTGGGCCATGTACCTCAGGATTATGAAGCGTTGGGTCGAGCACGGAGAAGAGGTGGCGTATGCGGTCCGCCTAGACGTTTGAAGGCGACCGTAGGCGAGTGAACTCGCTTCCGTGTGGTCGTCTCCGTGTAGGCTGCCGTTTGGTCTGGACCCACATCGACCCGGGACCTATCGATTGAGAAAATCGAGACCCACCTGATTGAAGCGCTCGGGCTCTTCCAAGTTGAGCATGTGTCCAGCGCCCTGCGTTATTGGACGGCAGCTCGCAAGTTCAACGAAGGTGCAGGTCGGATCCGAAGCGCACCAAGCCAAGACTCCTCGCGACAGCTTGCGAAGCATGGTTTTCCCACGAAGTGCTGTATACAGGAATGACTCCGGACGCTTGCACTGCCTCGGCCCACGCCGAGACCGCGGAGAGTGCGTGGCCACGCCCGCGGAAGTCTTCATGGGTCTCGGGCACCCGAGGCCGAATGGGAAGCGGTAGGCGGGTCCGGTCCACGTGTTTTCGATCGGAGCTGAGCGGGCGAGAACCCCCTCGAACGCAGAGGCACCGTAGGGTGGATCCAGGTACTCGCTGCCTCTGGGCTGGCCTGCGAGAACGGCCTCCAACCTTTGGCGCGCATCGTCGCCTAGGTCGTGGCGGAACCGCACGAGGCTTCCTTTCGAGGTACGACCGATGAAGAATCGCGGAGCTGCGCCGCCGCCTAGTTCGTTCACGCGGATCATTCGACCCGAGGTGTCGTGCGAGAACAGCGCCTCAACATGTGCTCGCATCAGGTCAAGTTCGTCGGTTCCGATCAGCAGAGCCCCGTTGGCAGAGGAAATCGTTCCACGACTCGAGTTCCGTCCTCCAGCACGGCGATACGGAAAAGACTCTCCCTACCGAGGTGCTTCAGGAAGCCAGGCGAATCGGAGCGCAAGCGGATCACGATCGAGCGCTCAGGGTCAGTCAAATTGATGACGGTTACGGTCGCCGATTCTCCAAGCGGTCCGTCATCGGATCGAAATGCGAGCAAAGCAAGACATTGGCCGGCGCCCAGCAACCCGGTGATCTGGGGCCGCTCGCGCCATGGTGCGAGCTCCTTGTCGATCCAATCCTCCCTGTCGGACTTGCTCACCTGATCCGACACATCGCCGCTTGTGCGTCTATAGGCTTCGAACTCCCAGTCGAGGTAGTTGTTGAAGTCAGTATGGTCTAGCTCATCGACGTCTGCTGGCCAGAGCACGTATTGTGTTCGCCCGTCCTCCCAGTCGATGCCTACCTCGTTGGACGCACCGTGGCCCAACGCGACCCAACCGCTGCCCGAGGTCCACAGCGGTCGCCGGGCGAAGGGGCGCTCCCACGCAAGTGTGAAGGTCTGCTCGGTCCCCACGTGAGCGACTCGGAGTTCCTGTCCCTCCAGACGTGCCAGGGTATCCTCGATCACACCCTGCTCGTTAACGACAAGCAGGTTGTAAGGGAAACGCTGAGGCACTTCGCTGCTCGTAAACGATCCGTCGAACCGTTCGTCGCGATCCTGCAGGAGAAGTCCGAAGTTGGACGACCTTGTGGCTCCCAGGCGACGACTTACGTCCTCGCGAGACATCTGAAGCGGCTCTTCCCACTGTGACAGTGGGACCCTCTGCCACACTGTTCTGGCGTCCCCACCTACGTCGGACAGTGTACCTACAACATGACCGTCCACGTCGAAGATCGTCAGGCGCCTATTGAGGTCTAAGACGGCAAGCCTCTGGCCGGATGAAGACAAGGCATAGGGTGCAGTAAACTCCCCCGGGCCCTCTCCTTCCCGACCGAAGTGGTGGACCTCGTTCCCGTCCCGGTCGAGGACCGTGACGCGATGGTCGAGTCGGTCGAGCACGGCAAAGCGACCTCCGCTCAGGCCGGTGACATCGGTCGGGAAGGTGAGGTTCGAGACCACCAGATCGGGATCGAGGGTCAGCCGCGCAACCGCGTCGCTCAGGGTGGGATTGATCATGACGGTATCCCCCATGGTCGTGACTCCGAACGGCTCGGGCTGACTCTTCTTTCCACACCCGAGAGCTACCACACAAAGCGCGAACGTCGCCAAGCCTGAACCGACCCTCACTGGGGCTCGGACCGGTCCGCCGATGGAGCACAGGCGGGACCGCCCTGTGGCCAGCCCGCAGGGGCAGTGAAGCCGTATCCGATCGCACAAATGAAGTCCCATTCGGGGTGCCAGAACAGACCGATCCATCCCCGTTCGTCGGCTTGTGCCACACTGGCTTCGATACCCTCCGGGCTCTCCCAGGCCAACGTCTCGAGATTCGCCGAATAGGTGTTGTCGGTTGAGTAGTGCATTTCCTGCGCGATGGCGAGCGCCCGCACCGCGGGACGCATCAGTGCCATCGGGTCTTCCGGACGGGTGGATGTGGCCGGACCGGCAGGGTCCAGGAGCCACTCGGGTAGCAGCGCAGTACGGTCATCAGGCGCGACTGCGTATGCCCGTAGGTACTCCACATCGTTCGCGTCTTGCCAACGTCCAATGACCTCGTCAGACGAAATTGTGAGCGGCGTGAAGGCAGCCGGCATCTCAACCAGTGCAACGGGCTGTGCTGTTTGGTTTACGATCGCCCAATGAGTCACATCTGTCGGCGCGGGCTCGCGGATCCAAAGATCGCCATCGTCGGCCACGACTACTCTTCGAAAGCCGACGTTTCCTTGCGGCAGCGGTAGCTGGTCCAAAATCCCACGGACTCGCTCACGCTCCGCCGGCTCTATGGCGCCGACGATCCAGAACCGTCGGTGTAGCCATTGGTCCATCGTGAAGGTCGAGTCCCCGGAGTATGGGTCCCTCTCCTCGACGCGCACGAAGCTGCCCAGCGGGTCCAAGACTGAGACCCGACGGCTCCAGCCGTCGACGACAATCAGCGAATCCGCGGGAGTGCTGTGGAGACCACTCAGGCTCGCGTACTCTCCCGGGCCCTCGCCTTTTCCACCGGAGCGCCCCAGGAAGTCGCCAGTGGGCGAATAGCGTGACAAAGCGAGCGTGCCGTCGTCCGCAACGAGCAGAGCTCCCCCTACCAGTCGGCGAACAGCGGCAATGCGGTGGAACTGATATTCCTCTGGGCCTCCGACGACGCCCACTTCTACAGTCGGCGAAGCGGACAGACTCCAAATGGGCACCCCTTCTTCTTCAGCACCGGACGGCTCAGTACAGCCCGTCATCACCGCCAGCAATACTGCCAACCTAAGCTGCCTCATCTCTTCTCCAGTGTATCGGTGTACCGACACACCGAAACAATGCAAGCCGCGGGCCATCGTTCGCGAATCGCGCCCTTCCTTGCGCATCCCAATCGCCCTTCTGCCGGTGTGCCCAGCTCTCACCGCCATCCACCGAGATAGGGACTATCTTCGCCTGATCTTGATTGTCGGTCCTCTCTCGAACCTTGGTTGAGGGCCTTAGTAGTAGCGGCGCTCAGGCACGGGGCACTCGAGCACCCGCGCCTTCAGGCTTTAGCGGCCCCAGTGTCGGCTGGTGCTGGAACCGTTTGGAATGTTCGGAGTCCTTTGCCGCGGCGACCCACATCGAGACGCTCTTGGATCACAGTTGACTGTATGCGCGACGGGCGTCACTCCTCCCTGAGTGCGGTCACGGGGTCCACGTGAGTCGCCCGCCGGGCCGGGATCCAGC
>JAVJHY010730010.1:0-17473 GCA_035593235.1 Phascolosoma agassizii | reverse complement strand
GGTTTGTTATATTCCAGATTGTCATCGAGCGATTCAACAGACTTTGATGACTTATGAATTTGAATGATTCCCTTCACTGTACGCTTTCTCTTTGCCTAGCGTAGCGCGTATTTCCCACCACACCTGATATTCCAAACCGGAAATTGCCCTGGGTTAACGTTTGTTATTACGCAATTGTTGCAACATAACTTCAATTTCACGGTTGTTAGGCTGTAACGCCAAATATCGCTGCAAATACCCCTCTGCTTTATCATCTTCGCCCACTTGGATATGTAATACTGCCAAGGCATGCAAGGTATGGGTATCATCAGGTTCCTCCCCCAAAATTCGCGTATAGCTTTCAATCGCCTGTTCGGCGTTATGTTTACCAAATCCTTGCCAATAGGCCTGATGACGCAGTAATTCCACGTCATCCGGAAACAATGCGAGCCCTTGATTTAGAACCTCTAAACCCGCATCGATCTGGCCATTCTTTGCTAACAATGTACCTAGATTACCAAACGCCTTACCACGAATGGTTGTGTTAGCAATCGCTTTTCGATAAGCAGCAATGGCCTCTTCTTCCCTGCCCAGAGAGTCTAATGAGTACCCTAAGGCTTCAAAGATGTAACCCTGATAGATATCGCTAAGATAACCCCCGGAATTATTGCTGATGGCACGATGAAAATACGGTATCGCTTCCTGATAACGTTCTGATTTCGCCAAAGCGTCGCCAACATGGTATGCAGCCACATTGCTACGTGGATTGAATTCTAATTCGCGTTCGAACAGCTTGATACTGTTCTGCCAATACCCCGTTTGAATATTAGCTATAACTGCTGCTGTAACAATGGCAAAGGCGCCTAGCCCTATCATCCAACTTCGCAGACGAGGCAGTGGCTCAAGCAAGGATTCAATCGCCATAATTATGGCTATGAACAAGCCAATATGGGGCAAGTATGTATAACGGTCGGCGATAAAATAATAACTTACGGTCACAATACCGCTAACGGGCAGCCATAGAAATAGAAACCACAAAACACCGAAGGCTACCAATGGCTGACGACGGCTAAATATCCTTGCTCCGATAGTAAATACTATAATTACGCTGAAACTCTGCAATAGCATTGATGACGTGATAGCTTTGGGTGCACCAATAAAAAATGGGAAAGGCTGGGGAATAAATGTAGTGAGCAGATAGTGAGAGAGGCCAAGAGGAATCAACATAACCTGATTTAGCGACGGCAACCCTTGCACATATTCTGCCATACCGCCGGTTTCCTTGAGAAAAATAGCGATAGCGGCAACGATAATAGCCACTACCGCGAAAGGAATTTTATCTAGCAGTAAATTACGCAGAAAACGATTTTCGTAAGGATTTCGCTCACGAAAAAACCAGTCGATCAGAATCAGAATTAACGGCAATGGTACGACATTGGGTTTGCTCAGCACGGCGAGAATATAGCTCACCAACGCAGCCGTATACCAAGCGGGATGACGACTTTGGAAACGCCAATGTAGATAAATCCGTAAGGTGAGAAAAAAGAAAAAAGCCGCTAATAATTCCTTACGTTCAGCTACCCAAGCCACAACCTGAACATGTTGAGGATGTGTTGCAAACAATAACGCGACGACTAACGCGACCCCGTTTCTTTGCAATAAACTGCGAAAGATAAAATACACCAACAGACAATTGCCGAGGTGCAGTATTAGATTGGTAGTGTGGCGCGCACTAGAGCTTTCGACGCCAAATATTGACGTTTCCAACTGAAAGCTTAACCAGGTCAACGGATGCCAAATCCCCATTTCTCGAGACTGCCAGCTCCAGAGAAAATTATCCCAGGTCAACCCGCTGGTCACATGATCGTTTAGCGTCACAAAATAAGGATCGTCGTAGTTGATCAAATCAAACCCGGTCACCTGTCCATAGACTAATAGGGTAGCGACGACTATAAGCAAAACAGCAAATCCGCGACTTTGAAAATAGGCAGTATTCATCGGCCTACGTTGCTGGGCGTCAGAATGGCATTGGCCGCATCTGCGCCCATGCGCATGGCATCGTGCATATTGGGATAGCAAAAAGCGCCTTGCCGACCAGTCGAGATCAATCCAGGTATCGATTGAATATAATCCACGGCCATTTTAAGATAAGGTTCAAAGCCCTTGGTAAATATAGGATAAGCCTCGGCACTACGAAAAATATGCGACTCGACGATATCTCGCTCCTCGCAAATAGCTTCTGCCTGCAAATCATCAAGTAAAGATTTCCAGGTCTCCTCTCCACCATTCCAGCGATCATCATTGACTTGACACATCATCTCGACAATTAAAATAGTATGACTAGGAGGCGTGACTTTTAGGCCTGCATTTTTCGGCTCACCCACACGATGAAAAATACGCTCACGATAATAAACATACAATGCATCCAGCACCTTTGGCTTATTAATTAATAAACCATAAACTACAATAGCTTTGTAACGTAGCTGGTTTTGAATCTCGCACAGCATCGGTGGGGGTTTCGCCGATATTATGTTGAGCAATCGCGGCAGGGGAATGGTCGATAGACAATCCGTAACCGGAATAACCCTTGTAGCTCCGTTATCAATCTGTTTTATTTTCACACCCGCCACACGTCTATCACCATCGATATCGATTTGCTCGAGACTGTTACCTAAATAAACCTCGCCCCCCAATTCGATAACGCGCTGCATTAAGCGGCGCGGCAAAGCTTCCGCGCCTTTTCGTGAGTAGTGTAGTGTTTCCCTGCGGAACGCGCTTTCAACAGCCCGGCCCTGATGTTTAAAACCAACTTTCTCCAATAAATTTTTTAATACATCCACCGCGCTTAAGCGCGGCATTTTAGTTGTGATGAAGGTGGCGGAAAGATCGCGTGGATGCAAACCCCAATAACGCTCGGTGAACTGCTCGAAGAAATAACGATACAACGGTTCACCATATAATTGGATCAAAGCTTGCTCAGCATTGGTCGGTTCAACAGGCGAAATACGAATACGCAATTCTGCTGTGAGTAAGCCACTAATACAGCGAACAAGCGTCAGCGGAGGTATACCCTTGACCATGTCACGAAATTGCAGTGGATAATGAAAAAATCGATTGGCCCAGCGTATTTTGGCATTCAATTCGACTTCAATTCTTTCATCGCCCAGAATGGTTCTGGCTTTTTCGAACACTTTCACATCCGAGGCGTGCAACATATGTACCCCCAAATCATAATAGTTGTCCCCCAGAAAATGCCCCGCTGCCAATCCCCCAGGAATCTTTTCTCGCTCCACGACAATCACTGGAATCCGCTTTTCCGCCAGTGTAAGCGCAGCATAGAGACCACAGACGCCAGCGCCGACCACAACAACACATCTCGAAGGCGAATTCATTTCTATGTATGCATCTTGACGCTTTTACGCCGTCAGTTTCCTTTGTTCACGCCAACATCTCATGAGATAGGAATCGGGAATAGCGACGTCATCCCAAGTCACAGCTTGATCTCTTTCCAGCGCTTGAGTAATCACCACATCTTGGTTAGTTTCATTTTCAAGCAACACGATGGGCACCAAGTTCTGTGCCTTTGCATTTTCGCAAGTATCGATCAATCCATAACAAGTTGTACCCCCTATAGCATGGTCCACGATACTGCCTGCAGATAGGTTGCGTTTGGCAAAAGCATAGACATCGGTTAACCGACCATGATTGGGTTGCAACAAGGCCGTCTGGTTGAGGCAAGCTTCCGCAATCACTCGCGGGGTTTCCAAATGACAAAGGTGGTACGGCCGATAAAACAAATAATAGGGCCCGTCGCCCAGCTTGTAATATTCTAAATACTGGGCCTGGAGTGGATCATCGCAATAACCAACAACATAAACCCCACCGCCAGGATCAGCACCCAATATATAATCCACCCTGCCTTGCTTGCCATATGCGGCAAAGTCAAACAGCTCGAAAACCTCGTTTACATTCGCACACACCGGGCCTTGCATACCGCGAACGAAAGGCGGTAAATCCAAGCCGTTGGCGATTAACGCCATTTCGATGTTAAGTTTAGTACCGTCGGTATATGCACAACACTGGATAGGATTCAAACGACGCTTGGCCGCTTCCTCCACTAGGCTTTCTGATGTCGCATACCGATCAAGAAAACCTTTGATATTTCCGGCCTGAGCGATACGAAATCCCCACAACTGGATTTCATCAATCATGCGTTTTAATACACCATGTTGATCGCCACCGTCACTGGTGACCACCACTCTTTGCGTGTTCGACTCATGGCACAACAATTCACCAAAAGCCAAATCCACCTCGGCATTCATCAAGACCACATGCTTCTTTCGGCTGATGGCGGCACGACAATACTCGGCTGCAGCGGCAATTGAGTTTGTACTTTCCACCAATACATCGAAGTCGACACTCTCGTTAACCAACACACCCGCTGTATCAGCAGAAACAATGAGTTTATCAGCGGGCTGTTTGCATACGGCTACAGCTTTCTTTGCTGCTTCCATTGAGCTGTCAGCGATAAATGCCAACTCCATGCCTGGAGTTTGACCGATTTGCCAGGCGATCCCTACTCCCATTGAACCTGCCCCCACCAATCCAACTCGAATCGGATCTCCATTTTGTTCAAGCCTGAGTAGTCGTTGCAACATAATCGTCGTTATTGGATAAATTGCTAGGATTTGGAGTGAAAAGCCGGAGGGTAAAGAAGCATAAACGCGGCTTGCTCCGAACTCAAGAAGTATTGATCAGCACTAAACCCTAGTGCTACTCCTGCAATCGTGCAGAAAGCCACTCACTCTGCTCACACTTTTCCAGTCAATCATTAGGTTTCAACAAGCTCACCCAATTCATTGGTGGGTCCTTGAATCTTCACCAGTCGTACCTCTCCTACACTGCCAAGAATTTGAAATAAATATGGTTTTCGCCTCGCACAACCTGCTGCGTAAGCATGCTTGTGAGACGCGAATTTGTGGCAACAGTAGGGATAACAACTAAAACTTTTCTGTAGCGCAGATTGTTTGATCCGTTGTCTGGCTGGTTTTCTACAATTTAAGCTTAGCCAAATACCGCTGTTTGTTATTAAAGTCCAAGCTATCAACCAGATACAATGATAATGTATAATGCTGGGCATTTAACCGCACGCACGCTTTTTTATGTGTATTCGAGTTTTCGGGGTGAGGCGAAGAGCAAGATTGTCCGAGATTTAGAAACCATGGATAAATTACGTACATTTGCAGACAAATAGCTGGAACACAAAATTCATAGTATTAAATTATTTTACGGTTGAAGATGCACATTTCCCCGATTAAAGGTATAGGCGAGCAGGCATTACTTAAGGACCAAATGGTAAGCGGTATGAGCAAATTCAAAAATCAGTTGAAACATTTTCTGATATACAGCTGTCTGGCATTCGCGCCTGCGGTTGTTGCAGATGAGGTTCGAATAGACTATATCGACGACGACGGCCAAGAGCAGGTGTTAGTGATTGACGCATTCTCTTCAGACGCTGACAACGAATTGGCTGCAACGCTTATTCTGGAAGGTTCAAAAATAACCGTTATTCTGGATGAAAAAAAAGATTTGGAAGTTATCGCTACGTCAGTTTCAGAGAAAGCTCCTGACCAAGCGACTGCCGCCGCTGTTCGTAACACCATACTCGGGGTGGGTGCGTTATTAGGGGGTCGTAGCATAGAACGTACGGCTCAAGACCCTGAGACCAATAATCTGCAGGTCGACACCCCTCCGCTAACACCACCAGCTTCTTTGCCACCACCACCACCGCCTTCTTCTGCGCCACCGCCACCGCCGCCTACTTCTTCGCTAGCATCGCCTAATTAGAAGAGCATGAGGTAATGATGAACACACGACGATTTTTAGTTATAGTAAAACAGTGAGTGGCACACTAAAGTATTACTCAAAACTAATGTCAATCGCTAAAATGCCGACGAACTGTCGCGAGTTGGCTATACTGAGACTCAAACATGCAATGTACGAATAAACTTGCTCGCCTCTCCGTGCTGTCTATAGCTTTGGGTGTTGCCGCCGGCAGCTCTCAGGTCGTATTTTCGGCCGGCAATGACAGTGGTTATGCACCACACGGAATTCACGCAGGTAGTTTTTATATCTTTCCAGTTGTAGAAATTGGGATTGGCTATGACAATAATATTTTTCGTTTACCCGAGGAAAATGGAGAGGCAACAGGAACCTTTATTGATACCCCTGTAACTGACCATTTCTCTAAGGCAAATGCATCTGTGACCGTAAATAGCGACTGGAATCGCCACGCACTAAACGGCAAAGCGTCAGTAAACCTAGGAAAATACGATGAATTCGGCCAGGAAGATTTTGAAACTTATGAGACGGGCGTGGACGGACGGCTTGATATTAAAAGAGGCATCCACGCGACTGGAAAAGCGGGTTTAAGAAGGAAGAACGAAGATCGAAGCTCAGTCGATGATCGTGAAGTGGATTCCGTCACCGCTACCCCAACTGTTTTCGGCATAGAACCCACCGAATTTTCTGCCAAGTATGTTGGCGTTGGCTTTAACTATAATCCGGCAAGACTAGGGGTTTCAGTCGATTTAAATCATAGGGCCTTGGACTATGTAGACATCACCAATATTTTTGGCGCTAACGTCGACAACGGTGATCGTAATCGGTCTCTTAGCAACGCGCGCGTAAGACTTGGTTACGAATTATTGCCAAATCGCAGCTTCTATCTCGAAGGCCAGATTCGTAGTGTCGATTACGACCAACAACTTGACAACAATGGAATCGAACGTTCTTCAACGGGCTCTACTGTCTCTGCTGGGGTGAATTTTGACTTGGGCAATTTATTGTTAGGTGATGTATATGTCGGTCGTCTTGAACAGAACTATGATAGCCCGACTCAAGAGGGTATTAGCAGTAGTCTACTCGGCGCCAAGTTACAATGGTTCCCCAGTAGATTGACAAGTATTAACCTAGGACTCGACACGAATGTAGAAGAATCAACTGAAGCATCTGCATCTGGTTATCTCAGCACAACGACCAGCGTGGGTATCAAACACGAGTTAAAACGCAATATTATTTTATCTGCGGGCGTAGACTACACAGAAAATGAATTTACCCAAAATGAATCTAACCAAAAGGAGTCGGAGGACCTCACCGGGTATAATTTAGGCGGTAAGCTTTTGATATCTCGCCTCCTATATGCGTCACTTGATTTGCGTCGCGAATTTCGTAACTCCGACATTCAAATACAGGAATATAAAAATGATCGGGCTATGTTTACGATAGGCTTGAACTGGTAAGAGATTAACATAATCATTAGCACACACTTGAGGTATTGGAATATTCGCGCTCTCCAATTCGCACTTAATTTATTCTTATATCCCAATGATACGACGTTTTCTCTCTCTCAAGTTTCTGCTAGTAATTTCATTGCTTACCAGCCCACTATGTGCGAACGAAAACACTCAATCACGCGCAAATTACCAACTAGGCCCCGGCGATAAACTATCCATTTTGGTATTTGGCCAAGATGATTTAAGCGGAGAGTACACGATCAATGGATCAGGTGGGTTCGTTATGCCCTTTATTGAAGGCATCCAGGCTGAAGGACTAACCACTGCCAAACTTACTGATGTCATCATCGATAAGCTCAAACCTGATTTCCTTTTGAACCCTCGCGTGAGCATTGAAGTGCTCAATTTTCGGCCCTACTATATAATCGGCGAAATCAATTCATCGGGTTCTTACCCCTACGTAGAGGGCATGACCTATCTAAACGCTGTGGCCATTGCCGGAGGCTTCAGCTATCGCGCACGAAAGAAATATGTCATGGTGAAACGAGAAGGAGAATCAGAAGAAAAGGAAGTGAAACTAGATATCAACGGCTTTGTGATGCCAGGCGATATTATCCGCGTGACCGAGCGGCTGTTTTAAGAGCTCCAAGATGAACAAAAGCGTAAATATCAACCTGGAACAAGCTGGCTTACAAGAGGAAAGTGATAGCGAGATATCACTGTTTAACGTATTTCATACCCTCTGGTTCCGAAGGCGCTTACTGTTAACTACGGCTTTATTTATCATTGCTATCGGCTTGATTATTTTGCATCAGAAGCCACTTCGCTACACCGCTTCCTCCAGCATTTTGATCGGAGTTCAAAAATCGCAGATAGTCGATATCGATGAGATTGTAGCAGGCATATCGGCAAGGAATTATTCTGCCATTACTGGCGAGATACAGGTATTGCAGTCCAGAGGGCTTGCCAGGAAGGTGGTTGAAAAACTGGATCTGACGTCATTGCCAGAGTTTAACCCCTCACTGCGTCCGCCTAGTCTGTCAAGCTACTTGAATCCAATCCAGTATTTGCCGGAGAGCTGGAATCCTTCTGTCGACTCAACACCGCCGCCTGAGCAAAATGATGAGATAGCTGAAGATAAGAATGGTCTCTCTTCCACAGACTATATCTTGGATGCATGGAAACTAGTGATGGGCGCAAAACCTACAGAAAAATTAACTAGCGAGGAACGGGAGGAACGACGCATTGGTACCGCAACTAGTATTTTCCTGTCGAAATTAAAAATTAGCCAGCAGAAACAGTTTTCAAGTGTCGTCACAATTGGGTTTGAATCACTAGACCCAAGGTTAGCAGCCCAAATCGCCAATGAAGTCCCTGAAAGCTATATTATAGGTCAGATGGAGGCCAAGTTTGAGGCAACTGAAAAGGCCACAAACTGGCTGAATGAGCAGCTAGCCGATTTAAAAATCAAGGTTGAAGAGTCTGAGCAGGCTGTAGAGTTTTACCGGGAACAATACGATATCACTGAAACTCAAGGTGGTGAAATCGTTGTCGAGCAGCTCTCGGCGGTAAATAGCCAGTTGATTATAGCTCGTGCTGAGCGCGCTCAGGCCGAGGCTCGAGTAAGCCAGATGCGGAAACTGATCAAGAGTGAAGGAAGTGAAATAGAATCCGCTTCCGAAGTGTTGTCCTCTGGGCTGATTCAAGGTCTCCAAAGACAGGAAGCCGAGTTGGCACAAAAAGTATCGGAATATACTTCTGTATACGGTGCTAAACACCCAAAAATGATCCAAGCTAAGTTGGAGATTGCAGATGTTCAGAGCAGAATTAAACGGGAAATAGCAAAGATTGTTAATGGCAAAAAAAATGAAGCAGACATTGCGCGTATCCGTGAGCGTAGCCTTGAAAACAGCCTAGCCGAATTAAAGCAAGCATCCGGTGAACAAAATCGTGAATCAGTGGAATTGAGAGCCCTGGAGCGTGAAGCGAACGCCAATCGCTCTTTATTCGAAACTTTTCTCAACCGATTTAAAGAAACCAGCACCACCGGCGGCCTGCAGCGTGAAGCGGACGCACGAGTAATTTCAAATGCCGGGGTCCCAGGTGCGCCGTCCTACCCAAAAATGAAAAGGGCGACGATGCTAATTGTTACCGGTGCATTTATTTTCGCAGTGCTGATGGTTTTTCTACTTCAGGCACTTAGTTCCGGTTTAGTGAGTCCCGAGCAGATAGAAAATGATCTGGGCATTCCCGCGATTGGCTTAATCCCAATGGTTAAGAAGGGAATAGCGCCACATGATTACGTTCTGGAAAAACCACACTCCAGTTACACCGAATCGCTCAACTCATTGCGAACATCATTGATCCTATCGGCCCCGGATGATGCGGTTAAAACCATACAGATTACCTCTTCTGTACCCGAAGAGGGCAAATCTACGCTGGCAATTTCATTCGCACGCCTTTTGGCACAATCTGGGAAGAAAGTTATTTTGATTGATTGCGATTTGCGTAGGGCTTCGCTAGAGAAAAAAATGGGCCTACCAACCAGTGGAAAAGGTTTGACCGATTTGGTAATGGCGAAAAACGGAGACGTGTCATTGTCAGATTTTCTAGCCACAGATAAGAAAGGTCATCTACTGATACTGCCCAAGGGTGGGGCGGAATATGTTAATGCGAGCGATATTTTTTCTTCGTATCGCATGAAAAATATTATTACTCAGTTGAGAGAGCGTTTTGACTACGTTATTTTTGATACGCCACCAGTCATGGCAGTCAGCGATGCAAAAATTTTAGGTCGGCTGGTCGATAAAACAATATTCGTTATACAATGGGATAAAACCCCGAAAAAAGTCATTAAAGCAGCCATTCAACAATTGCTTGCGCATAATGTCGAGATTGCTGGCTGCGTTCTACAGCGTGTAAATCTGAAACGATATGGAAGTTACGGCTATGGGGATTCGGGGTACTATTACCATTATGGTAAATATGGTCAATACTACTCGAGTTAGGCGTTTTAATTCTCACTAGAATCAAGCCCCCTCACCGTGAGAAGCGCAGCAGCGCAGTAACACAACATGCAGGGTTAAAACTCTGCATTTCCTCACCATGCTATTAATGGCAGCATTTCGTTTATGACTATCCAGGTCAATCGCCTATTATCTCTTTCTCTGGCGGCATGCCTCGCCACTGCTGTCCTGAGCCTGTCATACCCACGTTTAATGTCAAGCCTCAGCTACATTCCAGTCGATACTGCCCTGAGAAGACATTGGGAAGACTATCCAATTAAACAAAACCAGTTTCCAGTACTCATTAAATTCGCAGAAAAAGCTATTCAAAAGCTTGATCACGCACGCTATTGGCAAGGCTTGGGCTGGTTGTATTCTCTACAAGTGAATGCTTTAAATCGTGACACAACGGAAGGAAAAAATTTACTATCTCAGTCACAAATTGCGTTCGAAACGTCTCTCAGAAAATCCCCGGCAAATCCAGCCGTCTGGCTTCGCCTGGCCTGGATACATGCATTACTGAGTCATGATAGGAGCTCCATTATAAAGGCACTGAATATGTCTTTTTATACCGGACGAGCTGAACGTTATCTGATTCTGAACCGCCTCAATCTAGCATTGCGATATGCCAGTTACTTCGAAGAAGAAGACCGTTCACTACTCCGTGATCAGATAAAACTAGCCTGGCAATTCTTTCCAGCCCGCATGCTTGAATTGATAAAACTAGGTATTTTCGATAAACATAGCTTGCTCGAAATTATCGCGGACTCACATCCCGACTTGGTATCGGAAATACAGGGTAAACTGTGAGCACTCGAACATCCAAGAGGCATTCCCGTGAAAAAGGGAGGTTATCCTGCAATCATTGCGTAATTTCGATTACCCATTTCGCGCACCTGTACGCACGAACATGAGTGATTCATGAAAAACCCATTCCGACGCCTGCTTACCTTAAGCCGAAATATCCCGGTTGAACCTACCTGTCCGCCCGATTCGAGAATTTACTGTATTGGTGATATCCATGGCCGTGACGATCTTCTCCAACAGGTTCACGATAAAATTCTAGATGATGCCACCGACTACACCGGCACCAAAACAGCCATTTACCTTGGTGATTACATCGATCGTGGTGAACGCTCCAAACAAGTCATCGAACTATTACTGACTGACCCATTACCTGGCTTCGACACTATCTATCTACGCGGTAACCACGAGCAGTCCCTACTCGATTTCCTAATAGATGCTAATGTGGGACACGGTTGGTTCAGTTACGGCGGCCTACAGACACTAGTGAGCTATGGCGTTCGATACTACAAAATTCCCACCAGTAAAAACGATCTCCAAGCATTACAGGGCGAACTTAAACAACACCTTCCTGACAGCCATATAGATTTCCTCGAAAAAACCCGTTTTTATCATAGCTCTGGAAGCTACTACTTTGTTCATGCCGGCGTTAAACCACATTGCTCTCTTGAGCAGCAACTACCGGAGAACCAACTCTGGATACGTCATGAATTCATTGAACATGAAAAACCATTTGAGAAAATTATCGTCCACGGCCACACTATAACGGATGAGCCCGATTTCCAGCATAACCGTATCGGCCTGGATACCGGCGCCTATTTATCTGGTAAGCTTAGCTGCCTGGTGCTGGAAAACGATACGCAATACGTCATTCAGAGCCATGCGCCTACCCATACATAAGGCCAATACCAATTGGCAAGCATCGGCCTTAGCCAAGCGTATAGACACGGGTATTTTCTACGCCCTCCTTTTACTCATCGTACTCTCTCCGATCCCTTTCGGCAGCAACCGCGACTGGTCCTGGAGCCTTTGTGCCCTAATAGTATCCATGCTGACCATTGTATGGTTAACCAATACGATTTGGAGTCAACGCACTATTTCTTTGTCATTATCACCGTTTATTTCAGCGCTGTTCCTAGTACCCTGCATATGGGTAACTCTGCAGGCGTCAACTATTATGCCCGACAGCTGGTCTCACCCGCTCTGGGCACTTGCGGCGGATGTATTTGAAGCTTCAATACCGCACAACACAATCAGCATAACACCAGATAATAGCTACACCGCCCTTATGCGGCTTATGAGCTACGGCTTGGTATTCTTCCTGGTTTTTCAGTTCTGCCGTAACCCACAAAGGGCGCATACTTCGCTTAAATGGCTGGCCATCGCCGGTATCCTCTATGCCTTATATGGGCTCATTGTTTACTGGGGAAATATTAATGTCTTCTTCTGGTCTGAACGAGCTATCAATATCAACAAGGTTAGCAGCACCCTTATTAATAGAAACCACTATGCTAGTTACGCCGGACTGGGGCTCCTCTGTCTAATATCCCTATCGCTGTCAAATTCTAGGCAGCGGCCCGGGCCTCGACACACTTCACTTGAGAGTCGGCAGCATCGAATCGAAACCTATATTTTTAGCAGCTGGAAACCCTTGCTTGGTCTGATGTTGATTACCACTGCACTGGTCAGCACGCAGTCCCGCGGCGGATCGATAAGCAGTGCTATCGGTGTTATCACACTGCTATTAATTTATGTAGTCAGGAAAAAACTAAAGACCAAAATACTACTGGCCAGTTTGGGAGGCATTTGTTTGGTCATCCTAATGGCCTATTCCGTCAGTAGCGAACCCTTATTAAAACGCATGGAACAGGTAGAGTCAGGTGGATCAGAGAGAATAACCGTGTTCAAACTAACCATAAAAGCGACCAAGGACAATCCCTGGGTAGGATTTGGTTACGGCAGTTTTGATCAAGGATTCAAAATGTATCGTAATGAAGACGTCCAGTACATTTATGACAAGACGCACAATACCTATCTCGAAAACGGTTTCGAACTAGGCATCCCAGCGGCAGCTTCGCTATTTCTAGCCATATTTAGCTTGATGTTGCTTACGCTCAGAGGTGTAATTCGGCGACATCGAAACTGGATATATCCAGCCACTGGTCTAGCAGCAACAACATTAGTCGCAAGCCACAGTCTGGTAGATTTCAGCCTACAAATCCCTGCTATCGCCATCACCTATAGCGCTATTATGGGTTTTGCTGTTGCCCAGTCTTATTCAACATCCTGATACTCAGGGTTAGTGGTTAACTGAGAACTCCAGAACTGTGAAATTTTCAGATTTACTGCGATTTATCACACCCCATTATCCGACCCTTAAAAAGGGAGGTTGAATTACCGGTGTTAGACTGCCAATGAGCCCAAGTACCTTGTCGGATTCCATATTGTCTAACGAGGCTGTAGAAAAACCCTTTTGGGTATACACCTCAAGTTTAGATTATGGTGAACGTTAAAATTTGTGATTTATGCCTTGACTTGATATCAAAACTAATGCTATGTTGCGGATGGGGTATTGAAATTGTTAGAATTAATATAATGAATTTGGTGTGCGGTTAGAACGGATTACACATCAATTTGGAAATTTCTATACTAATAAAAAAGTTTTTAAAGAATAAATATCAATGGGTGATCCAAATCGGTTGAGATGAATAGTGAAGCGATAATTTATAAAAAATCACTAGTTATCTAGCTATCAGATTAGTACATAGTTAACAATTAATACATGGTGAAATGTTCCAGACATAATGGGGACTGGCATGAAACCGGCACAAAGCAAGATTCAATTGTCAACTAATAAGAATGCTACAAATAAGAGCAGTACAAAACTTTACGGTTTTCAAAATTTGATCGCCGTAATCAAATTTAAATATAATCAAAATAAACGTCATGATCAAAATTAATCGGAATGGCAGTAATGGGGCATACGAGCATAAAAACCAACAATCTGAATTTGTCGATTCGGGTATAACCAATTATTGGTACTTCCGCTTGATGGGCAGCTTATCTCTATTGCTGCTGGCCTGGTTCAATTTTTCAGCTGTTGCTCTGGCCGCCAATCCGGACGGTGATCTACGCATCGAACCGATCGCCGCCTACAATTTTGTGGTGGATTCCAATATCGACACGCCGGCAGGCTATGGCCCCGATTCGGCCTACATTGGTGCCTATTTCTGCAATGACGGCGCCAATGACCTGACCGACATCCTAATCAACATCGGAAACTTTGATCCGGACGGCTCTAATGACGGGCTGAATCCACTCAACCCCGATCCCGCAGGAGTCCCCACTCCTGGCATTTATCCGGTAGAAGACGACACTCAAACGAGCTACACCGGGGATTTCAGCTTCACGCACGAAGGTTCTCTCTCTGACGCCACGCGCTACATCGGCACAATTCCGGCCGGCGAGTGCGTAACGCAGTACTGGCTGGTGTCGTACCCTCAATTGGATATTAACGGCGACCCGGTATTCGGCGCCAACACGGACCTGACCGACGACCTCGTCATCGAGTACGACATCTGGGCCAGCGCTGACGATGGCGGTAGTGATCTGGCTGCCGATGCCACCTACACCGGCACCATGCGTAACGAAATTTCGGCAAGTGCTAACAAGATTTATCCCAACACCACCTCCAAGGTGCCGGACGAGTTTCTGGCACTGATTGAAGCCGAATTAGGCTGGCGAGCCAACGTCAGCTCAGCTGAGGCGGGAACCAGCACTGCGATCGAAGGCATCTGGTATGACATGGGCAATGTCAACCAAGGGTTTGATAACGACGGAGATTTAGTTCCCGACTACAACTTTTGGCTGCAGCCGATAGGCGATGCCAGTCGCTTCGATCCAGACTGCTTCAGACTGGTTTCGGTAACCGGTCTTTTGATCGTTAAATTGAACGATGGCACCGATTTGCTGATTCAGGTGGAGGACCAGCTCTATTTTGAAAATCTCCCGGAGAACAATACCGGCGTGGTGGGCCTCGTTTATTACGAATGGGTTCCTATTGCGGGTGGTTGCTCGGCCGAACTTACGCCGTATCAGGAAGCCGCTTCCGGCTCCGAGAACGAGAAGTTCAACTCGGACTTTGGTGCCTTCGGCGCCACGATCACGTCGACGCCGCCAACCGTCACTTACAACAAATCAGCCAACCCGGCGATCGCGACACCGGGCGGAACGCTCGAATACAGTTTGAATGCGACCAACGGTGGTTCGTCTGCGTTGGGCAATCCCAGTATTGGCGTGCCGATGGTGCTTTCCGACAGCATTCCGGCCGGGACGATCTATGTCGCGGGCAGCGCCGACGCCAACAATGTCTCTGTAAATCCAGCCGGGATGGTTGCTAATACTCTGTTCTCGGTCGACGGCGGCAGCAATTGGACCACCGATGAGCCGGTGCCTGCGTCCGATGTAACAGACATCCAGTGGTGGTTGAACGCTGCTCTGGAGCCTGCTCAATCCGTGACCGTGACCTTCGAGGTGACCATTCCAATCGATACAACCGAGGTCACCATCGACAATTGTGCCGACTCCGGCTTTGGCTCCGGGGCCCCATTCGACGAAGACTGTCTTGAGACTCCGATTGCCGGTAACAACACCCTTTCGGGGACTGTATTTCTGGACGATGGAGCCGGCGGTGGCACCTTCGCCGACGGCACCCAGGATGGAGCCGAAGCGGGCATCGATCTGATCACCGTCGAACTTTGGTGGGACAAAAACGGCGACGGTCTGCTGGATGATGACGATGCCTTGCTATTGACGGATGTCTCCGACAGCAGCGGCGACTATTCTTTCGCAGACCTACCCGATGGCAATTTTATCGTGATTGTGGATTCAGCAGATACCGATCTGCCTGCAGGCACTGGTCTGACCACGTCGGGTGAAATCTCGGTCGATCTGGACTCAGCCAGTGCGGATCCCAACCCGGTCAACAGCACCGGCAACGACTTTGGTTTTGCACCGCCGTTATCGATTGACAAAAGCGTACCGACGCCGGTGTACGAAGGCCAGGAGATTACCTACTCCATTGATGTCACCAATCATCTGATTGGCTCTGGTGGATCTACTGGCGCGACTGCCGCGACAGCGCTTTACTGGCCTGAGAATGCCAATACGCAGATATGGACATCCAATACCGATGGGACAGGCGTAAATGCCATCGTCAGTAATGGCGCACAGTATGAGTCCCTTGCCGTCGATGCAGAGAGTGGGAAAATATACTACGTCACTTTCTCCGGCACCATTACAGTCTCAGATCTTGATGGATCGAACTCCTTACAAATTTATGACAGTGCAACCGATGTCACAGGAACCCCTCCAGGCCCCGTTGCTAGGCCGAAGTACATCGCGGTCGATTCGGCCAATGGTTACCTCTACTATACCAGTTCCATTCTGACGGACCCCGAACTAAGCCGAATCGATATTGATGGTGACCCCACTACGGATATCGCCATTGTCGGGACTACTGGTACCCAATCAATGGGTATAGATATTAATAAAAGTACGGGTACAATTTATTATGTAACTTACTCGGGTGAGATTCATTCGGTCGATATTAGCACTAGTACCGATACCCTGCTTGCTACTTTTCCGGGTGCTAATTTAGGTGATTTGGAATACGATCCCGTTGGCAATGACCTTTATGTAGTCATGTCAGGGCAGATAGCTGTGTTTGATCTTGCAACCCTTACCCCATCCACTCTCTACACGGCTGACCCCGGAGAGGTCTTTCTCGGCGTTGCTATCGACCCCATTTCAGGAGACATGTGGTGGAGTAATAGTCTCGATAGCATCTTCCAAGGAAGTATGGACGGTACTGCTACCGCAGCAATTTTCCGTAACAACGGTATTCAGACTATTCAGGATGTTGACTCTGATGCGATCAAGAGTGGTGGTTCCGGGGCATTTGATCCCGAGAGCACTCTTTATGACGTGGCGTTGAATGATGTCTTCGATACCAGTGAGCTTGAGTTTATTTCAGCATCGATTACCCCCAACTCAATTAACACAGATACACCAGTCACTGGGGATACCACGCTAACCTGGGACGATATTGGGCCGATTGAGGCCCAGCAAACCAAAACCATTAATGTTACTTTCAAGGTGCTGTACGGCAACGCGGGTCTAACGATTGACAATCTGGCCGATATTACTGCTTCGAGCTTCTATGATGGCACCCCGGGTAATACGCCAGAAGATACCGAAACCTTTACACTCGACCCAGCAGGCAGCATTTCCGGCACGATCTGGTCGGAAGGCGGCGGCGGTACCACCGGTTGGGTGGGCAGCACCGGCTACGAGAGCTTGGGCACGACCGACTTTGGAGTGCCCGATGTC
>JAVJHY010728933.1:0-17477 GCA_035593235.1 Phascolosoma agassizii | reverse complement strand
AGATTGCGATTAAAGTGTTGTTAGTCAATGAGTTAAATTGCAATTTTTGCCGATAAAAAAGTGCGGAATGTGAGTTTCTTGGATATCAGCTTAAAATTTAAAAATTTTTCCTGCTTTTATGTATGAAGGCATCAAAAACCAAGCATAGGACCTGAGTAGTTACTCCTCTTGTCACCAAACTCTATAACGCCGTTCAGAGATCGTTTCAATTTCTCCGATGGCTCCGAGCGTATCTAGGCACTTAGCCGAGATTCTATCAAAGACTATATGGAGATTGTCGAGTAATAGGTCTTTTCGGAAATTTCAGCCCAACCAGAAACTTCTTTTTGAAACTGGCTGAATGATTGAAAAACTCGTCTGCTCGTTTGATCGGAAGATGTAATTTCATCAATGACTTCCGTCGAAAAATTCTTAAATGATTTCAGAACGTCTTTAGGAAACATTTTGAGCTGCACATTATGCTCTTTGATTAATTTTTGTAGGTATAGATTATTTTTCGATTCGAATTCAGATAACATCCATACATTCGATCTGTAGGCTGCACTCTGGATAATCAATTGAAGATCCTTTGGAAGTTTTTCGAATGCAGATTTGTTAACAAATAGTTCAATCACAGTTCCCGGCTCGTGCCAACCGGGATAATAGTAATATTCCGCAATATCATGAAATCCCATAGTATAATCATGGTAAGGTCCTACCCATTCTGTCGCATCAATTACACCGCGCTCCAAGTTCGTGTAAATTTCACCACCTGCTGATAATACAGCGGAACCGCCTGCCTTTGATATTACCTTTCCGCCGAGTCCAGGGATTCTCATTTTTAGGCCCTTTACATCGTTCAGGGAATTTATTTCCCGATTGAACCATCCCCCCATTTGGGTTCCAGAGTTACCGACGGGCATGGGAATTAAGTTGAAATCGGAGTAAACTTCTTCCCAGAGTTTTAATCCATCGCTTCCATACAGCCATGCATTCATTTGTTGAGCATTCATGCCGAATGGGACGGCGGCGAAGAATTGCGCGGCCGGAACCTTTCCTGCCCAATAGTAAGAGGCACCATGACCCATTTCAGCGCTGCCCTGGCTTACCGCGTCAAATGCCTGCAATGGTGGGACAAGCTCGCCACCTCCGTACACTTGGATTTTAAGCCTACCCATCGACATTTGTTCTATCCACTCAGCCAGGTTGTCCGCACCTTCACCCATCACCGGGAAATGCGGCGGCCAGGTGGTAACCATTTTCCAGCGGTAGGTTTTTTGGGTTTGAACCGAAGGGGCCGTGATGTTGTGTTGTTTTTGCTTGCAGCCCGGAAGAAGAAAGGTTGTAGCGGCGGCAGCGCCTGTGGCAGCCGCTGCTGATAATCTACGAACGAATTTCCTTCTTGAAATGCTTGTCATTGTAACTCCTAAACACCACCGTTGATCCATCAGTCGCAGAGCATCATTCTCGAAGTCTTCCCCTTAAAAATCAGGAAAATGCTGTAAAAAGCTTCCCGAGAGTAATACGCCTATGTTCTTCACTTGAATTCTGGAAAAATTAAAGGCCGGATATCAGTAAGGGCCTGCTTAAAGATTAATTGCCCTTTCAGCATCTTATTCCAGGTCATATTTGATCGCGTTCTAATTGAAAAATCGGTTTAAAAGCTCGCCTATTACTGTGGTTCTTCTCGGTCAACGCGATCAGATCTGACCTAAAACTGAGTGCAAAACCTATAATGATACAATTGCCAATTAGATTTTATGCAGGCCCAAAGGAAATTTCCCAATTTATTAAAGAAGATATTGTTGCAAAGCGCTTAAGAGAACCTAAATCATCCAGACAGAGAATTCAAACTTTGCTTCTGCTTTAGGGATAAAAAGAGAGATTGTTTTTTCTTCCTTCCATATTTACTTTTTTCTTCGTTTGATAAATGCTTACCCTATGCTAGGTTTACCTCAAAAACTACAACCTATGATTACCATCTCAATTTGCTTTTATGAGGAGCTCAATGAGTTTTTATCACCGGCCTGCCGAAAAAGGAGATATAACGTCGAGAACAACGATTAGCGCTCTGCAAAAATTTAATTGAGGCGCGGAGTGTTTCCTCATACAGAAGTTGATCTTATTCTGAAAATTGGAGAATCGATTGGCCTTGATTACAAAATATAGAACGGTCACCGAATTCGTGTATAATTGGGTTGCGAAATTTTTGATGTCATAACAGTGTCTCGCTCGGGACGATCGCCGCTGCATTCTCCCTGTTTTATAGCGGATATAAATTTGGGATAGCTTAACCGCAACTTGCAATTTCTTGGCCTTCGCTGCCTTTATCACCATTAATAGTAGTAATGTCGAGGTTAGTCTTATCCGCCAAAGAAGAACCGGGTTGTTCTGACCAGAGATCGCGGGCTATTGAAACGAAAATCGATTAGCGGCGGAGTATTTATTCATTCAGCAGATCCAGCCAAACAGGATCTGGAAGTAGTAAAACGAATCAATCTTGAAAATTATTTTAAGCCCTCCTTCAGGTGCTGCTTGAAATGCAAAGATCACTTATTACCTGTGAATAAAGGAGAGGTATACAATGCGGGCAAAAAGGAAATTGTAGACCGGGAAGTGCCTACTCTAACATAAAATTTTGTCGCAATTCTTGCTGGAAGGGGAGCCACTGGAACAATTTAAATGAATTTGCTCAAGAGATTTGTTTAGAGTATAAAAGTTTTACGAACAAATTTGTAGCTAATACAAGAAAGAAATGGCAAAAAGCTACAAGCAGCGGTGGTATTGGTATTGTTCAATTCACTCTGCTACCAAGCGCTACAGTTGCCCACGATTTTTCTAGGGAAAAGGGCGAGAGTTTGGGATGGTTTTTTTAGAATTTATATCAAATATCCTGGATAAATTAAAGACGGCTTAGGGGAGATACTCGTGAATAATGAAGCTGACATATCGGGTTCTGAGGAAAATGAAAAGAATCTTGAAGAAGATCAGACTATTTCGTCAGTTCCTGACAGTGTTATAGAAGAGTTGATCGACGAGTTAAACTCCTACGGAACCTCTGGTAAAAAATACGAAATCGAAAGTAAGATTGCGACTGGAAATATGGGCGCGATTTATCGAGCATATGATTCAAAACTCCAGCGCAGTTCCGTATTAAAAATAATTTTACCCCATATTAAGAAAAAGGCTGGCCAAGTAGTTCGATTTGTAGATGAGGCGCGAATTACGGGAAGGTTAGAGCACCCTAACATCATACCCATCAATGATATCGGAGTGCTTGAAGATGACCAAATTTTTATTTCCATGAAATATATTCAGGGGGAGCAACTGCGTGATATACTTCGCAATATCCAAGATGGAGATCCAGAGTATATCGACAAATACTCTCTTTTTTCTCTTTTAACTACTTTCCGTAAAATTTGCGATGCTTGTGCTTTTGCCCATTCGAAAGGTATAATTCATCGAGATATTAAGCCGGAGAATGTTATGGTCGGCGAATACGGAGAGGTCCTGCTCGTGGATTGGGGGTTAGCCAAGCTGGAGGATGACTCCCAGCTAGCAACTTCTTCACAATTCGATGGTATCAGAGCAAATGTCACCGCAACCAAATCCCAACGGGGTTCAGTAAAAGGGACACCCGCTTACATGTCGCCTGAACAGGCTCGTGGTTTGGTTGATAAAATTGATCGACGTACGGATATTTTCCTGCTTGGGTCAACCCTTTATACTATCGCAACCTTAAGCGAACCATTTACCGGACGTGATATCTATGAAGTAGTAACGAATTCTGAGAACTGCAATTTTACTCCACCCCATTTACGAGCTCCAGAACGCCAAATTCCTGAAGAACTTTGTAATATAATAAACCGGGCCATGGACGTTAACCCGGATAATCGTTATCAGTCGGTCGAAGAGTTTACCGAAGACATTGATGCACTCATGGAAGGAAGGGCAGTGTCCGTTGAAAAAGGGTTTAGAAAGGGTGAATTCTTAATGATGGAGGGGGGGATCGGTAAAGTAGCTTATGTTATTTTGAGTGGACGGGTCGAAGTATTTAAGACCATGGATGATACAAAAGTTAAATTGGTCGAGCTTGCTGCCGGGGATTGCGTTGGTGAAATGGCAATGATCTCTGACGCCCCTCGATCAGCTTCCGTTCTGGCATTAGAGGACACTAAGGTCATCGTGATTACAAAGGAGCTCGTTAAACGAGGACTTGATAAACTTCCTCCTTGGATGGCGGGGGTTGTACGTGCTTTGGTAGACCGGCTTCGTGCGGCAACCACCAATATACATCCTTTAATGAGCTCGGACTGTAACTATCACGTAATGAATCAATTGCGATTGTTATTTCCGGTAATGGCGCGGCCCGTAAAGGATCGCTATATGAAATCGCTTGTCCTTGCCCTTAACACAAAGGACGTTATTAACGAAATTGGCCAAAACCTGTGCATTCTGACAGATCGTGTTACGATAATTTTCTCGCGATTGCTGGAAATCGGAATGCTTAAACCCTTTGGGAATGACCGTGTCATTATGCCGAATTTTCATATCTTCTGCCAGTTCATCGACTACGTCGCGAAAAGGCAGTATGTGAAAACAAAAATTCCCAATAGTAGATTTCCTGTATTCTTTTCAAGTGATACAGAGTTGGTAATGTCTCTGCAGGAAACTGACACCTTGGAAGATGACTCAGAAATCGAGGAAATATTACCGTATCCTGTCGAAAAAGTTATTGGAAGTAAATCAAGAGAGGACATTGAAGCTAAATATGCCCAATTGTACAAGAAAGTTCACGGTCTGCCGAATCGGCCACCTCTTGGTGAATTATAGGAAGTCGGCCTCCGGTCAATGATTTGGGAATGAACTGCTTGAGCGAAGCATGGCAGATAGCGTTCCTATTAATTTTAGCCCGGTTACTGAGGGTCTGCGGAAAAATAAATTGATATTTCTACCCACAACTGTATCATAATCGTTTTCGTGCTCAGTTTTAGGTTGAATTTGATCACACTGACCGAGATAAACCATAAGAATAGCAAGCTATTGCGAGGATTTTTCGATCGAAGTGAGGCTAAATATGGCCTGAAAATGAGATGCGAAAATGCCATTTTATTTTTGCGCAGACCCTAAGGGTCAATACCGTGAATCTTGACCTCTTTATTGCCCTCGACGATTTCTCCAATCTGGGCAGCTTCAAATCCGGATTCTTTACAGATGGTAACGGCGGTGTCAACATCATCTTCTGCAACTATCCAAACCATTCCGATTCCCATGTTAAAAGTCTTATACATTTCATGGTTGGATATTTCACCCTTCTCTTGAATCAGTTTAAAAATTTCAGGGCAACTCATTTCCGCTGGATGAACTACTGCTCCGGTATTACTGGGTAGGACTCTCGAAATATTGGAGTAAAACCCTCCCCCTGTAATATGGGCAATTCCACGTATTGGTACTTGCCTTTCCAGCGCTTTTTTTACAGCGGGCCAATAGCAGATATGAGGTCTCAGCAGTACTTCACTTAATGTGGCGTTAAGATTTGGGAGTTTTTTATTAGGAGTGTAGGCACATTTTTCAAACAGTACTTTTCGGGCAAGACTATATCCGTTAGTATGTAATCCGTTGGATCCGAGTCCGATTATCGTATTGCCGACTTCTGCTTTTTCGCCTGTAATAAGTTGGGATTTTTCGACAACCCCTGTAATGGCACCCACTAGATCATAATCGTCCCCATACATGCCAGGCATTTCAGCGGTTTCACCTCCTAAAAGGGTTACACTCTGGAGCTGGCAAGCCTCTGCTAATCCGGTTAACAATTCTTCAAAAAGAGGATTACGAAGTTTTCCGATTCCCAGGTAGTCCAAAAAATATAGCGGTTCAGCTCCCTGACAGATGACATCATTAACACAGTGATTGACAAGGTCATAGCCGATGGAACCATATGAATTCACCATATTTGCCACGAGCAGTTTAGTTCCGACGCCGTCGATGCTTGAAACTAGAACTGGTTGACGATAACGACTTAGGTCGAGTTGAAATAGACCACCGAACGATCGGGAAGAACTAATCACCTCTCCGCGATTGGTTTTTTTAATCGTCGGGGCCAAACTCGCAAGTAGCCCCTCTGCAAGATCGATATCAACCCCCGCATCTTTATATTTGGCAGCCTTCGTTTTCATAGAAAAGCAATAACGTTCCTTGGTTACAAATTGGGTAATAGAATAATACCAATATCTAGTTGACCTGTTAATTAAAGCTCGTTATATTGCGACTTCAAATTTAAAAAGAGGTAAATTATATTTGGTTAAGATTTAACGACAGCAGGGAGTAAGATATGGTTAAAGTTGGCATCAACGGATTTGGACGTATCGGGCGGATGGTGTTTAGGGCGTCAGTCAACCATCCAGCAATTGAAGTTGTAGGGATTAATGACCCTTTCATTGATCCGGACTACATGGTTTATATGTTGAAGTATGATACCGTTCACGGGCGGTTTCGAGGAAGTGTTAAAGCGGATAATGACACGTTAACTGTTAACGAAAAAAGGGTTCGAATTTTTCAGTCGATGGACCCCACAGAGATCGGGTGGTCAGATAGCGGGGCTGAAATAATAATTGAATCTACAGGTGTTTTTACTACGATTGATAAGGCCAAAGCCCACCTTGCGGGTGGCGCGAAAAAAGTTGTTATTTCCGCGCCTTCGGCCGATGCACCCATGTTTGTAATGGGAGTAAACCATTCGACCTATAATTCCGATATGGACATTGTTTCGAATGCTTCATGTACTACGAATTGCCTCGCTCCATTAGCAAGTGTAATTCATGATAATTTTGAAATAGTAGAGGGTTTAATGACTACGGTCCATTCGGTTACCGCGACTCAAAAAGTGGTAGATGGTCCATCCAAGAAAGACTGGCGGGGTGGTAGAGCGGCGTGTTACAATATCATTCCCTCCAGTACAGGAGCAGCTAAAGCTGTAGGAAAAGTTATTCCGGAATTAAACGGGAAGTTAACGGGTATGGCGTTTAGGGTGCCCTCTGCCAATGTCTCAGTTGTAGACCTGACGTGTCGATTAGGCAAATCAACTAGCTACGACACCATTAAGGCAACCATGAAAGCTGCTGCCGAGGGAAATTTCAAAGGAATTATCGGCTACAACGAAGAATCTCTCGTATCTACTGACTTTATAGGCGAAAGCTGTACCTCAGTATTTGATGCCGGAGCCGGCATCGCCCTAAATGATCGCTTCGTTAAGTTAGTGGCGTGGTATGACAACGAATGGGGATACTCATGTAAGGTCCTTGATTTGGCTGCTCATATAGCTGGAAGCTGAAATCGGATTGTAAGTTCCGGTAGATATGGGACCACTCAACGAGCGGGGGAGTGAAATGCGAACCGCGTAGATTTTTGTATCCTGTAAATGCTGGCATTTTCGATGTAGATTGGAACATTCCCTTGCATTGTCGCGGGAAAGGCTCGAGAAAGGGTTTACTTATTATCTTGAGGCTCGGCGCGCCTTATCATTTCCGATTCAACAAGCAATCTAAGAGCGTGTATTAATATAGTTTGATTCTGTTTTATGTTTAGTTCTTGGTCAAATTGGGATAATTAGGTGGCGGCGAAGAAGTAGCAGTGTTAGGTTTTTTGATGTAATTGTCGTTATTTAATCGTTCAAAGATGGCCAGAAGATGAATTGTGAAGGAGGTTTCACAATTTAAAAAAACACGCTCTTAGCTAGCGTCATTCATGTTTTGTGATATACTTTAAGGTATTTTTTGCTTAAGAAATTCCTTAACCATTAAATGAGGGTATACAAATTGTGGGTGTGGCTATCTTGCGCTTGGTCCATTCACACGCCAAATTTGAAATAAATTTAAGATCGGCAAGAGTGGTCATTTCACACATTTTGTATACACTCTCTTATTAAATTATAAGGATTTATTCATGAATATAGCATTGCTTAAGAAGTTAAATTTAAAGGAGGTTGAGATAGAAAAAGGTGAGATTATCCTTGAGGAAGGGGATCACGGTTCAAAGGTATATGTCTTGCTTTCGGGAGGAGTGAAAATAACTTCCGGTAATCATCTAATCGCCAAAGAAGAAAACCCTGGGAGCATATTAGGTGAACTTTCAGCGCTGTTGGGAACAAACTATGTGGCGACCGTTAGTACGACGGTCGATAGCAAATTTTATGTGATTGAAAATTTCATAAATTTTCTCAAGGAAAATCCCGAAGTCGCTGTAAACGTATCCCAAACTCTGGCCTACAGATTGGTTTACATGAACGAGCATTTCGTGGAGGTTCGCAACAAGATATCGGGGCTCAATGAAGAGTTAGCTGGATACCTTCCAGTGTTTTCCCGTAAGACAGTTGTCGAAATGTAAGGTAGCCGAGATTGTTCCTACCCTCCTTTACAGTTAGGCTTCAGAAAAAATTTTATCTATCTCGCGTTTAGAATTCTCCTCGAGTGACCAACCCACTGCTTGAGTATTATTTTCCACCTGTTGGTCATTCTTCACTCCCACTAAAGCAGATGTTATCCCGGGTCTATTTAACAGCCAGTTAATCGCCAAATGTGTACAGCTCCTATCGAGCTTTTTGGCGAGCTTCTTTAGTTTTTCGACTTTTTCGATGTTTCGCTTAAAACCGTCCCCGGTGAACTCACCCATGATGCCCCGGCTGCGCCAATCTGTGAAGCGTGTTTCTTTTCCGTATTTTCCGCATAAAACACCGGATGCTAAGGGGCTGTATGCAAGTAGCCCCATTTTTTGTCGACAACAAAAGGGCAGAATCTCTTTTTCGATGGAGCGTCTAAGCAGACTATATTCTGTCTGAAGGGATGCAATATAAGCATGTTTCAAGCAATCCTGCATCTGGCTAACAGAATAGTTGCTGACACCGAAGTAGCGGATCTTTCCTGCTCTTTGAATTTCGAGTAAAGCTTCCATCGTTTCTTCTTGGGGGATTTCATTATCCGGCCAATGCACCTGGTAGAGATCGATGAAGTCAGTTTGTAGCCGCAGCAGGCTCCAGTCGATTTCCTTCATTATGGATTCCCTGGAACAATTTTTTTTGATGTAAGAGACGTCTTCTTTATCCCAACGCAAACCACATTTGGTGGCTAACACAACCTGGTCACGTTTGGATTTCAATGTTTTCCCAATGAGTTTCTCAGAGTGACCAAAGCCATACACTGGAGCCGTATCAAAAAAAGTAATACCTAAATCAAGTGCTTTAAGTATAGCGCGTTCAGAGGCGGCGTCACCTTCGGTTTTCCAGAACGGAGCGCCGCCAATACCCCAGGCGCCGAAACCGATTACTGTTACTTTAAGATCCGTATTTCCTAGTTGTCGTAGTTCCACTCTATTTTTCCTTGTGGCTGTAACTTTGCAATTTTAGACTTGCTGTTGTAATGATTATATCCGCTTAGGGGAAAGGAGCACCGATTTTCTTCAGATTTCCGTTTAATAGTTCAACACAGATACCTGTACCCAATAAAAATGAAATCGAATGTTTCGGCTTCGGCAATGATGTTTCATCATAATAATAGCCCGCGTCTACCGCGCCTTCAAGTATGCCCCATGATGTTCGAAGGTTCTGTTTGAATTAACAAATTAGGCAGTTTTGCGTAATAGTCTGCAACAAAAAACAAGAAAACTAAGCACAAATAAAGCACAAATAAAGCACATCGTATTGTTTATCACGTTTTCCCCAACGGGATACATTTCCTAGCCTTGGGAAATCACCCCAGGACGTGAATTTTCACCTTTCTTCTTTCCCTGAGCCGAGCGTAGCAAGACGGCCATCCATAGGATTCGTGCAGAGGCAACGAGATACACAATTTTCCATTGGGTTGCGGCTATGCCATTTTAGTTCTTTGGAAGATGGTTATGATCTCAATTTGGACTTCAATCAGTAAAGTTAAATTAAGCCTGGATGGAAATAGAACAAACATAAATCATCCTATCTTCATGGTAGGGTGGAATCAGCTGAGATTACCCTAACCCTTGTCAAATCAGGTTAATTAAAAAAGACTACTGGTGCTAAACTCTGGCATTTGACTTTTTGTTTCCAAAATTTAAAATACGTGTAATCTTTTTTGGAGTCGCGGGGAACTCAAAACGAGGTTGGAGCCCTATGGCCGACGACGGGAGGGAATTCACCTTCAATTCTGTGTCAACCTAGAAATCAACCAGTTTAGTCTGAATCTAAGAGCATGTTTTAAAATTGTTCAATATTCTTAAGGACTTATCTTCAGGCTATCTTTGAACGATTAAATAGCGACAGTAACATCGAAATATTTTAATATTCCACCGCTCCTGTCGCCATCTAATCGTCCAAACCTCACCCAAATCTAAACATGAAATAATATCAAATTATTTTAAAACACGCTCTAAAAGAATAATGAAAAACGACTTAGCTCCATTACTCGATCGACAACCCGATAGAGTTCGTGCGGTACTCAATCTACTCATTGAGAGCGCATACTTTTACCGAGATGATAATGAAGAACTGTTTTTCTTTCTGAACCGTCATCGTCGGGAGTTTACCCAGTTTTTTGAAGAATTTTATGCTTGGGGCCTAGTTTTAGATACCAAATGCGCGCGGTTGTACAAAGAAAAATGGTACAACGAAGCGATTACCCCCGGGAACAGGGCACGTTTTACCTTCACAAAAAGGGATGAATGTATCGCATTTATGCTGCTCCTTGAGTTCTTTGAACATCAACTGGAAGAAGCTTCGATGACGGTGGATGATCGTGAGAATTTGCGTTTCCGATTTGGCGAACTACTTCAATATTGTCATAAACGTTTTTGTCAGCTCTTTGAAGATCGCTCAAAAGACTATTCCGAAGAATCAATTCGGGCGCGCATATTACGGCCAATGATCCCTAAACTTATTCAATATCGATTCCTATTGGAGCATCCGCGTCCGCCCGATATGGAACTCGGACAGGATGATATTATATTTGAGGCCCTACCGGCGCTTTACCATTACAACGTTACCCGTTTGAGTTCTCGTATACTTGATGAAATAGAGGAAGAAATACCCGCAGCAGAACAAGCCAATGATGAAGAAAATCAACAGGAACATATTCTTGCCTAAATTTCACCCTTTGGTTATACCATGCGTACCTTCCATTTACTCACTTAGGGGCTGATCATAAATAAATTTATGATCAGCCCCTTAATACAGGTTTCAATGCTTGGAGTATTGGAAAAGAACAGTTGACATCAATTCAGAATAGACAAAGTAAGTCTTCAAAAAGTATCACAGAAAATCGCTAGGATCATTGAAGCTTGTACTCTATAAAAACCCAGCACTCTAATATTCCTTTACTCCGCTACTCCATATGATGAGCGCTCCCAGTTTGGTTGCGGCTTTGCCGCTTTAGTTTGTGGAAAGCGCAAATCTAAAATCAAGATCAATAGTTCAAGGTACTTTTGCTAATTCGATAATAGTCGGCCAAAATAATGACGAACATTTCAAAACAGAAATCCTCGTACTGCATTAAACGAATCCGGTTGATCAATTTTCATAACTTTGTCGATGAGACCATTGAAATTGAAAACGGAGGCCACCTATTCCTCCTAGGTGACAATGCCTCTGGAAAAACAACCATCTTGGATGCCATCCATTATGTACTCACTGCTGGTGAGCAAATGGAGTTCAATTCGGCGGCAAGAGTTGCGGGCAATAAGTCAGAAGGTAGACGCTTACAAGGGGTGATAACCAGATTTAATGTGGATACGGGCCCATTAAATCCTAGGGGTGGAGTTACTTACGCAGCCTTGGAAGTTTCTGGACGGCATGGGAAACCATATACTGTTGCCGTTGGTATTGCCGTTGGCGGTATTGATGAAACGGTCAAAAGCTGGGGCATTGTCCGCGAATGCGCTTTAGAAGAAGTTCAGTTTTTGGTTGACGAGTTAGATGGTGTTCGCCCTAGAAATAGCCATGAAATCAAAGAAGTCCTTGGTAAAGGGTATGTCTACGGAAATATCGGGAGCTACAAGAAAGCTATGGCTGACCGTTTTTTTGGCGGACCAGAAACGTTTCGTGCGGTTTGCCATTTTCTCTTTATGGGTAAGGCCTACCGGGAAATCGTTGCTAAATCATCGGATTACCACGAACTCTTCAAAAAACTACTCCCCGAGTCAGGAACGGATCTTTTTGAACGCATTATTGATTCCTTGCGTACTCTGGATGCCAGTCGTTTTGACCTGGACAACCTTAAGCAGAAATATCAGTACATCGTGCGATTACAATCCCTGATATTGGAGGTTAATGAGCTGCGCAAAAAAGCCCGATGCTATGACATTGTTGCTCTTGAAATCCAGGGGGAGGAAGGGCGGAAGGAACTGGATCTACTGCACAAGAGCAAGAAAAAAAAAGTTCTGGATTTGAGCAAAGCAGAGGAAGAGATCGCGAGATTGGAAAAGCAAAAAGACCAAATCGAAAGACGGCTTACCGACTTTCGAGCCCAGGATGCCAGTGGGCTGGTTCGACAAGAAAAAGAATTAGCCAAAGACCTTGACCATCTTCAGGAAAAACATACCGACCTGCAGCATAAGATCACTGAGGGCAGGAAAGAAGTTAAACGCATAGAAAAAAAATTGTTCGAAGTGCGGGACAAGCTGCAATCGACTCTTAGACACCAGCTCCGGTCATACAGTTCTCTTGGACCGAATTTACCGTTTTCGACGGCGGAGTTGATTGCTGCGATCGAAGAAGCACTGCATGCGGAAAATACAGAAGATATGGCTAAAAAAGTCCCGATCGGCCACTTTCTGGAGCTGACGAGAGAAGCCCAAAATAATTTGACAGCAGAACTGGTGCGGATGGAGGAACAACTCAAACTAAAAAACCGCGAACTAGAGAATTTACAGAAGGAGATTACATCAATTCGCCGGAGAACGGAAAGTATCCCCGAAATACCGGGTTATCCCGAAGCCGAAGAATCATTAAGAAACTCCCTTACCGGTGCTCGCCCCCTTTACAAAGGGCTGGAGTGGAAAGCAGGAATTGGCCAGGCTACCATGTCTGAAGTCGAAGAGCTTATCAGCGAGAACGTTCTCAGTATGTTCCTTGTTCCAAAGGAAGGATTTGAAAGTAGCAAAGAGATTATTTTTAATCAGTTTCCCACAATTCGGATCTCTGCCATTGCCAGTTTGGAAATAGAAAACTGTTCCCTGCCCCAATGGATCCGGGCAGTTTTTGACATAAAAAATTCAGATCCCCACTCTCTGGTAGCGCTGAGCGAAGAGTGTGTAACCAATCGCGGACCGGAATTCGATCGATTCAATCAGTTACGGACGGTTAGTTTTCGTTCCCATCAACGACGTTTACTAAATCAAATGCCAAGGCTAATTGGATCGGAAGCTCGCAAAAAAGAGCATGCGCGTCTAGTTAAGGAAAAAGAAGAGGGCCTTCAGGGAATCCAAAAAGAGCTCAAAAAACTTACGCTTGAACAAACACGGTTGACCACCAAACAGACTAATTTTCAAAAATTTATTCAGTTGCTCGAACAGGGAATAAAAGAAATTGCTGATCTAGCTGGCCAGATTGGTGATAGTAAGACAAAACTATATTATACCAGAGAACGTTTCAAAGAGGATGAAGAATTATCAGCAGATAACGATATGGAAATTCATAATTATCAGGAACGTCTTCTGGAATTAAAAACGATCATCAGCAAGCAAGGCCTCGATCAACTTGAAGAAAAAATTCAGAAAGCCACGAGGCAACACGAAAATTGCCAGAAAAAGGTTGATAAAAGCCGCGAGGGAATCGGTAAAACCAAGCAACAAATGAAGGATATCGAAAAGCAAGTTGAGCTTCAAACAAAAGATCTGGCAACGGCGGAGACTAAGCGTACCGATGCACATAACGAATTTCAAAAACAATATCCCGAGATCCCTGACATCGACGTTTTTCTTAAGGAATTTAAGGCAGACGAGACCTTGAATTCGATAGCTGATTTCATGGAGGCGGCCAACGGTTGCCGGAGCCAAGTTCTACGAATTCAGGGGGAATTAAATGGCTTAATCATCGATCCGGTTTACAACCCGGTCTACGCGTTTACCTACGATGCTGAAGAGAACTCACTCCTTGATCGGCAGTCGAGAACGGTTTCTCAAATTGTGGCGCTTCAGGAACAGCATATTAATGAACAACAGGATGTAATTAACGACAAAACGAATGAACTCTTTCGTAAAATTATCATGAACGAACTGGTAACCTTCTTCAAATCCAGGGTCTACCATCTCAAAACTATGATTAAGAAAATTAATAGCCTTCTCGCTGATAGAAAATTTGGAGAAAACCAGTATCGTTTCCACTTAACTCCCATTCCCAAATACGAACGGCTCCTTGCAGTAATACGCGATTACAATCCACTGGATGTATCCATCGAAAACGAGCTCAAAGACTTTTTTGATGACTATAAGTCCGAGATTATCGATACCGAGGTCTCCGAAGTTCCCGAAGTTCTGGATTATCGCAATTGGTTTCGTTATGAGATGAAAGTAATGTCTGCGAATAACGACGGCAAGATTATCGACAGGCGAACTAAAAGTATCGGCTCGGGGGGGGAACAGGCGGTTCCCAATTATTTACTGGTTATGACCATTGCCCACTTCCTATACGAAGGCTCCGGAGTTCATCTCCGCACACTACTATTTGATGAGGCTTTCTATGGTATCGATGCCGGGCGGCGAGATCAACTGATGGGATTTGCCTCTGACTTAAGCCTACAGCTATTTGTTGCCTCCCCGGATCTAGACGGAGTTAAGCGCGAGATTAAGTATTCCACATCACTCCTCGTCGTCAAAGACCAACACTTCGATGTCCACCTCTATCCCTTTCACTGGGACAATCCCAAAAATCCAAAACAACAGAGCCTATTTGAGAACAACGAACCCCAACCGATTCAGTTCGGAGAAGAGATTAGCGCCACCCCCAAAGAAAATTAAGCCCGACTGCATGGAATGTGCTGACCGACTTTTCAAATTTTAGATTGAGAACGCATTGACGCTGAATCAAAACGTTTTCAGATCCGTAAATTTCTCCCTATATGTGCGGAGCGAAGTCAGGTTTTCGAAATTCTTCCCTCGAAATTTTCCCCAATGGGGATAGATATTCTAGCCTGGGGTAGTCACCCCAGGAAGTAAAGTTCCACTCTCTTTTTCCCTGAGCCCAACGTAGTAAGACGACAATCCATAGGATTAGCACAGCGGCAACGGCTAAATAATTTTTGGGGTTTGCTTGCGGTGATGCCGCTTTAGATTGTTTAGAACAAACTTATGACAAGGGATCTTATTTTTGTACTTCCAGACAAATAGCCCACCAATAACAGGAGCGCTGACCATGAAATCTCGGAATTAAAATCCGAATTTTCATGAATCGTAGCAAAGTAAAAAACTTTTTGGTACGTTTGAACTAACGACACACACCAATAATACGAGGTTATACTGACAGTCTTCGAGTTTTCGAAAAATCTACAACATGTTTTCCCTGAGCCGAGCTAGCGAGGCGGTAATCCAAAGGATTAGCACAGCGGTAATGGGATCTATTATTATAGATTTAGTATCGCCAATCTATTTCAGTCCTCTTTTCTCGTTCCAATTTTCGAAAACCTAATATTCCTGAGTATAAAATTTAATATTTTCCAGAAAAAGGCCCTCTGTGGGGATAAAAGAGATTGGGGCTTTAAATAAGCATTTCATTCCTTTGCCTTATAAAATCCGTTCTAGCCACTGATCTCCACAGATTCGCACTGATTTTTTAAAAAAGCTAATCGGTCTTTATCCGTGAATATCTGTGGCTAATTAAACCTGCTTTTCACTCACACGGAGACACAAAACCACGGAGGTTACAAGGAAGTAAATTATTTCTAGGGCTAAGCGAGGCTGCTATTCCGAATTAGACATTTGAGTTCATATAAAAATTCTTTAACCATGAAGACCATAAAGGGGCATGAAGAAAAAGATAACTTTTTTCCTAAGAATTAGATATACTTACATAAAGTTATAAAATATCTGTGTTAATCCGTGCCTATCTGTGGCTAAATTAGACAAACATATATCATGTACTACAACTCGGCCAGGAATTCTGTTGGTCGAAAGATTCGTATTTGTGCTAAATCATAATCTTTAATATTTCTGGTGATTAATAATTTTATCCCATTCTCAATAGCGGTGTAATACTGGATTGAATCCTCAAAATCCGCAAACTCTGAAGATAATGCTAGATCGATAATTTTTTGATCTATTGTTAATACTTTTACCAGTAAATTTAGTTTGCGTACAAGGTTCATCGACGTTTGTCGGTTGAATCGTTTGCTTAGTATATTGGACAGATTTGCATAAACCACCGGTGAGGTAAACGCAAGAATCTGCTTTTCTTGAATGTGCATAAATAATTTGGCTGCAGGTGTAAAATATGGTGACCTTTCGGTTAATAGATCAAGAATAACATCAGTATCCAGAAATATTTTTACCGTTTTCATTATTGATGCTTTTCTTCCAAATAATCAACGATCTCTGAATTTATATCGTCGATTTCAGCGTCTTTTATAACTCCTGCAAGTTCTTTCACCACCCCAGCCAGTTTCAGATCCTGTTTCTTCGAAGCACTTTGCAAACGATTGAAATAGCTCTCCACAAGCTTCGATACACTCGTTCCCTGATTCTTTGCGTACAACTTAGCCTGTTGAATAACTTGAGGATCAAGTGTTAATGTTAATTTTGCACTCATTTCAAATTCTCCTATACGTGTCTAAATTTAGACTAACACGTATTCTCTTAATGATCAAATCTGCTTTAGCCACTGATCTCCACAGATTCGCACTGATTTTTTAAAAAGCTAATCTATGTTTATCCTTGAATATCTGTGGCTAATTAAACCTGACTTTCACTTCCACGGAGGTACAAAAACAGGGAGGTTACAAGGAAGTAAATTTTTTCTAGCCACTGAGTTACACAGATCTTCCCAGGGTGCCATTTAATTCAAATTCTCTTGCGCGTGTTGAAATTTTTATTAACACGTATTCTCCTAATGATCAAGCCCATTTTAGCCACTGATCTCCACAGATTCGCACTGATTTTTTAAAAAAGCTAATCTATGTTTATCCTTGAATATCTGTGGCTAATTAAACCTGCATTTCACTCACACGGAGACACAAAACCACGAAGGTTACAAGGGATTAACAGTTTGCTGGACAATGAGTTACACAGATTTTCCCAGCGCGGCATCGACTTTCGCTAGGGCGCCATAGCTTCAGGGAAGGAGCTAGCCGCAACCAAAATTTATATTTATGAATTCGGAAAAAAATTAAAAACTTCTGTGTGTTCAGTGTATTCTATGGTTATAAAAAATTGTCTTTTTTGCCCACTGAACACCCTAAATACACGGAAAAAAGACGCTTCTTCTCGGATTTCTGTAAAATTGCATCTTCCTGATGACAGTGGTGTTACAGATTTATAATACTATTTTACTG
>JAVJHY010727865.1:0-17482 GCA_035593235.1 Phascolosoma agassizii | reverse complement strand
ACAGACCAGCAATTCCATTGGCACAACCACAACTATCGCACGTTTGATGATTTTCTCGAAACGCTCTCCTCGCGAAAGCGAAAAAACCTGCGTAAGGAACGCAAAAATATAACCGCACAAGGCGTCAAAATCGAACTTCTCCAAGGCGGTGCCATTACAGAAACGCACTGGGACAAATTCTACGAATTCTATATCGACACTGCCGATAGAAAATGGGGAAACCCCTACCTCAACCGCGCATTTTTCAAACTTCTCAGTGAAACGATGTCGGAAAAATGCCTCCTCGTGTTAGCAAAACGCGAAGAACGCAACATCGCAGGCGCTCTCAACATCATCGGCGGCGACTGCCTTTTCGGCCGTTACTGGGGGCAACATGAACACGTTGATGGCCTGCATTTCGAAGTCTGTTACTATCAGGCCATCGAATATGCGATACATGCAGGCTTGGCCCGCGTTGAAGCCGGAGCCCAAGGCGAGCACAAGCTGGCACGCGGCTACATTCCCACAACAACGTATTCCGCCCACTGGATTACCGACCAAGGCCTTCACCGCGCCGTCGAGCGCTACCTCAAAGGCGAACGCCGCCAAGTGGACCACATTCATAAAATGCTGTCCGACCTGACTCCCTACAAAAAAAACACACCGGACAGCGAAGACCATTGACCTTGCACACCAACCAGCTCTAGTTGGTCACAGATTTGAACTCATCGAAACGGCAGATCAAGAGAACACACATGAGCACGACCTACGACACACAAAACATCTTCGCCAAAATCCTACGTGGCGAAATCCCGGCTCAAAAAGTCTACGAAGACAATAGCGTCATGGCATTCATGGATGTCATGCCACAAGGCCCAGGGCACACCCTCGTCGTACCAAAAGCGCCTGTGCGAAATATTCTCGATGCCGATGAAAAAACGCTCCAACAGCTCATTCCGCGAGTACAGGAAATCGCCCGCGCTGTAAAAGCCGCGTTCAAAGCCGACGGCATCACAATCTTGCAATACAACGAAGCCGCAGGCGGCCAGAGCGTCTTCCATCTCCACGTCCATATCATCCCACGCTTTGAGGGTACTCCGTTAAAACCCCACACCGGCACCATGGAAGACACCCAGGTCCTTCAAGATGCCGCAGAAAAAATCCGTGCGGCTTTAGCGTGAACCGATAACAAATCGCGGCAACAACTTAGTTCGCCAAAATCCCGTCATAGCCGACGGCTAAGAAGTCCCTATCATGTCAAAACTTCTTGTCATAGGCGCCTCTCGCGGCATCGGTCTTGAAACGACCAAGGCAGCATTGGAGGCTGGCCACACCGTGCGTGCAATGGCCCGCAGCTCACACAACATCCCCCTATACGATCCCAATTTAGAAAAAGTCGATGGCGACGCCTTAAATGAATCCGACATCCATGACGCCCTTCAAGGCGTCGATGCCGTCATCCAGGTTCTCGGACTGGCCATGGGTCCAGCCTATTTCAAAGGCACAACGCTCTTCTCGACTGCCACTGGAATCCTAACCAAGGCAATGGCGAAACAAGACATCAAACGTCTGATTACCATCACCGGTCTGGGCGCGGGCGACAGTCGCGGACACGGCGGTTTCCTCTATGACGTATTCGCGTTCCCCCTCCTCCTAAAACGCATCTACGACGACAAGGACATCCAGGAAAAAATCATAAAAGACAGTGGGCTCGATTGGACGATCGCGCGACCTGGGCTTTTAAAAGACGGCCCGGCAAGCGGCCTCTATCAGGCACTGACCAATTCAAAAGACTGGCACGCCGGGTCTATCACCCGCGCTGATGTTGCCCAATTCATCATCGACGAAATCGAACGCCCCGCGTTCATTCACCAAACCCCTCTGCTGATTACCTGACGCGCGCAGATCAGACGAATGCCTACCCAACGGCAAACCCAGCCAACGCTAAAGCCAGTGCACCGCCCAGAACACCGACGGCTAGGTTGCGTCCAGATATAAAAAACACCACGATCCCACAAACAAGCGCAAGTAGCCGGGAGCCCATAGCAACGCTTTCCAAAGCACCGGCGGGAAAAGCGATAACCCGGGTAACGAGCCCAGCCACAAGTGCCGTTGAAACGAGACGGACCCACAAAAACATTTCACTATCTACAGAAACACCCCGGCCGAGCCACAAACCCATCCAGCGCCAAGGCTCATGCGCGACAAATGCTATCAATAAAAGAACAAACGTCACCCCCAGGCCGCCGTCGACAAAACCCGCAAACAAGTCACGCATCATTGCCCCCATTGCTTGATGGGGGTTGTCTCAACACACCTTTGCTAAGATTCTTCGGAACAAAAGACAGCCCCCGGCTATTGCGCCCAAACAGGTAGGCAATCGTTCCCCCAAGAACACCCGTGATCAAAAGATCAAACTCGGGAAGCAAAAGAAAGAAAACAGGACTGAGAGCACACCCTAAAACAATTGCGAACACATCCGCCGGTAGTCGGCCCGTATCGATGAGAGATAAGAGAAAATACATCGGCGAAACAAACAGCAACACCGCAGCCACAACAGGCGGCACGATCTCCACAAGCAAAAAGCCTATGGCCGTGCCAACCAGCGTCATGCCCAACAACCCGACACCAATCCCGATAAAATGAATAAGACGCAATCGATCTGGAAGGTTCGGTAAAGCACGCATACCTTCAAACCAGGCCGTCACAGCTATAAAATGTACAGCTACCAACTGACCCACGCGCTTTTGAAACTCGGGTTGTGTTTCATCACCGGCCAAATCAGACTTGCCCCCGTCTCTGCCACCAAGGTACGGCATCAACGTCACTGTCATCGGCAAAAGCCGAATACCGGTCAACGCCACCGCGATGGCACCCGCAAAAAACGTCGCATCACGCGCCAGTTGGTCGGCCACCGCCACCTGCGCCGGCAATCCAAAAAAAACAACCATGACAAGTATCGACTGCGAAAGAGACAACCCGGCATCCTGTGCAAGCACACCAAAGCCCGCAGCGCTCACCAGCAATATCCAGCCAGGAACCAAAATGGCGCGCAATATGCCAAACCAAAACGCGCGCCATTGCCCCGCGCCTTCCACCCAAGAAGGCACGCCTAATTTAGCGTCAAGCACACCGTTATTTTGCTTAGAATTTTGAGACACCACCTCAGGCACCTCTCACTTTTGCAGGAGACCGTTAGAAAACTGAAGTTCAGCAAGACGCTGATAAAGGCCCGAAGCCTTGATCAGTGTTTCGTGCGTTCCCTGCTCAACAATGCGCCCACCATCAATCACCAGGATGCGGTCAGCCTTCAAAACTGTCGAAAGCCTGTGGGCAATGACCAACGTCGTGCGACTTGCCATCACATCCTCCAGAGCCTTTTGAACAGTATTCTCACTTTCAGAATCCAGCGAACTGGTTGCTTCATCCAAGAGCAGGATCGGTGCATTTTTTAATATCGCACGTGCTAGGGCAATGCGCTGACGTTGCCCACCAGATAATGTAATGCCGCGCTCACCAAGCTGTGATTCATAGCCACGTGGAAGCTCAGATATAAACTCATCTGCTTGCGCCGCCTGAGCAGCGGCTTTCACCATGGCAAGGTCAGCATCCGGCGTTCCATAGCCGATATTCTCCGCCACCGTATCCGCAAAAAGCGCGATATCTTGCGGCACCAAAGCAAGACGTTTGCGCACGTCTTTAAAATCTGCATTCGCCACATCAACCTGGTCAACCAGAACAGCACCTGATTTTGGATCATAAAAGCGCAGCAACAAATTAAATATCGTTGATTTACCTGCACCAGAGGGCCCAACCAGAGCAACCGTTTCACCCTTGCCAACCTTGAACGAAACATCTTTCAAAGCTTCATCGTCAGGGCGGGAGGGATAAACAAAACTCACGTTTTCAAAGGCAATTTCGCCAAGCGGAGGTTTTGGTAGTGCCGTCGGTTTTGCAGGCACACGAATTTCCGGTTCCGTTTGCAAAATCTCCGTCAAGCGCTCAGCAGATCCTGCAGCCTGACTAAGCTCACCCCAGACTTCCGATAATTCCCCCAGAGCACCGGCGGCAAACAAAGCATAAATTACAAACTGCCCCAGACGCCCGCCGCTCATCTCACCGGCAATGACCGAACTCGCGCCAAACCACAAAACGCCAACAATGCTCGCAACAACAAGAAACATCGTCATGGCCGTTAAACCCGCGCGCGCCTTCAAGCGGTCTTTGGAATCATTAAATGAGCGTTCAACAGCCTTGGTGAAACGCGCAGAAACTGTGGCTTCATTCACAAACGCCTGCATGGTCCGCACAGCACTCAGGTTTTCAGACGCATAGGCCGAGGCCTCAGCCAGACTGTCTTGCGCCCGGCGCGACAAACGACGCACTACCCGCCCATAAGCAATGAGCGGTAACACAATTGCGGGAATAGCAACGAGCACCAGCAACGACAACGAAACACTCGTCCACAACATCATAACAATGGCGCCAACAAGCATAATGGCGTTGCGCAACACCTGCGAAAGCGCGGTCCCAGCAGCTGCCTTGATCTGGGTCGTATCGGCCGTCAATCGGCTCATCATCTCGCCGGAATGGGCTGTTTCGAAAAACGCCGGTCCCAAACTGGTAAGATGGGAAAATACATCACGACGCAAATCCGCAACAACCCGTTCACCAAGCCAGTTGACGAAGTAAAAACGTGAGGCACTGGCAACCGCAATGGTCGCCCCAATGAAAATCAACATCGTGAAGTACTGGCTGATGAGAGTGCCGTCACTCCCAGCAAAGCCATAATCGATCATCCGGCGAACCGCCATCGGCACACTCAGCATGCCGCCCGCGGGAACGGTGTCGAACAACTGCCCGCGCAGGTGCACCAGCCCAATGCAATCCTCGAACGACATCACCCCGGCCAGACAGGCCGCCGTGTTCTCGCCCATACTGTGCCCAAGCAAGGCATCAGGCGTCACACCAAACTGCTGCCACAGTTTGGCCAATGCCATCTCTAGTATGAAAATTGCCGGCAGCTGTAATGCTGGCCGCTCAAATTGCACCGTGGCTGCCGCAAGGCCGTCACCTGCTGCCATCCAGGTCTGCCGCAGTGGTAAATCAGAAATGGCTTCAAAACGCGTAAGGCCGTGTTCTATCCATTCGGCAAACTGTGGGTAAGCCGCCCCCAGCCCCTGCGCCATGTTGACATACTGCGATCCACCGCCTGCAAACAACAGCGCGACCCGGCCGCCCGTTGGCTCCGATTTTCTGACGGGTAGACTGGACTGTGCCGATTCGCTCAGTGCCTGGACTGCCTGTGCATTGCTCTGCGCAACAATTGCAGCCCGATACCGAAAGGCGTTGCGTCCGTGCTTCAGGGTATGGCTTACATCTGCCAGACCCAGGTCCGGATGCATCGCAAGATGCGAGCCAAGATTTATCGCATTGTCTTTAATCGCCTGCTCAGTCTTAGCCGATATCACCAACAGGTGCGCAGGTGCCGACGCTGAGGAATCCGGTGGCACGCCCTGCCCCACAGCCTGCTCAGCACTTCGATCATCACTAGGAGCCTGTTCCAAAACAATGTGCGCATTCGTGCCACCGATTCCGAAGCCACTGACGCCAGCGCGTCTAACCGGGAATGCAGCAGGCCACTCCTGCAGTTCGCTCGCAACGTAAAATGGGCTGTCTGCGAAATCAATCTGCGGGTTGGGAGCACGGAAATGTAAAGTTGGCGGAATTTTTCCGTACCGGAGTGAAAGCACCGTTTTTATGAAAGCCGCAACGCCAGCAGCAGAATCTAGATGGCCGAAGTTCGATTTAACCGATCCTAGAGCGCAAAACTGACTCTTCGAGGTGCCCTCTCTGAAAGCCTGTGTGAGCGCTGCTACCTCAATGGGGTCACCGATTGGCGTTGCCGTACCGTGACACTCCACAAAGCCAACGCTGTCTGGTTCCACATCGGCAATCGCCTGAGCGGTTGCTATGACATCGGCTTGCCCATCAACGCTGGGTGCTGCGAAACTCATTTTACTGGCGCCATCGTTATTCAATGCAGCGCCGCGAATAACCGCATAGATCGTGTCACGATCCTCAATGGCATCTTCCAAGCGCTTGAGAGCCACAACGCCAACGCCATTGCTGAATACGGTGCCCTGCGCAGCGGCATCGAAGGGTCGACAGTGCCCATCTGGCGAGCCAATACCGCCCTCCTGAAAAACATAGCCTTCATGCTGTGGATAGGAAACGCTCACGCCACCTGCCAGCGCCATGTCACACCCGTATAACATCAGGCTCTGATAGGCCTGAGTAATGGCGACCAATGAGGTTGAACAGGCCGTTTGCACATTAATGCTCGGACCAGTGAGGTTCAGCTTGTACGAAACTCGAGTGGTTAAGTAATCGTTCTCGTTGCCGATCATGGCCGCCAGTTTATCTTCGCTGGCAAGCTCGGTGCCGGGCGCGTGCACGTTCGACAACAGGTAGGTGTTGTTGGTCATGCCGGTGCTCATGCCCCCCCAAACCCCAACGCTGGTCGCGGTTTTGGACGGTGCATAGCCGGCATCTTCAAATGCTGCCCAACAGGTCTCCAGAAATAAACGCTGCTGTGGATCCATCAATGCAGCTTCACGGGCGCTGATGCCGAAGAAGGCGGCATCAAAAAACTCTGGCTTGGCGATCAGACCGCGTACTTTGACGTAGTTCGGGTCGTTGATATCTTCTTCGCTGACACCACTGGCACGGAGCTGCTCGTCAGAGAACCGGGCGATACTCTCTTTGCCATCGCACAAGTTCGCCCAGAACTCGGATACCGAGTCCGCGCCAGGAAACCTCAGCGACATGCCAACAACTGCGACTCCCGTGTTGGCCTGCTCCTCAAGGGTGTCAGAATTTGCGCTTTGGTCTTTCATCATAGATTTGCCAGCCGTTGCTTCCCAGCGACGGGTCCTGGCTGTTTGCCTGGCTCATTGTTAAGCATCAAAACATGCACAGCGTTCTGATTCTGCTTAAGTGGCAATAGTTCTGCGCATTTGCTGACATTCATCGTATAAGACTGAGCACTGAGCCCACGGTACCCCAAGTACCTTGCCAAAAGCCCGTTTGAAGCGGGCGAAGAGTCATCACTATATAGACAAATAATATGCACATATTAGCGTTAACCATACGCTTCTGGCTAGCTGGATTGAGCGAACGCAGCACCACTTTGCCTGCTTGCTTTTCGCGGCTGTACTCGTGGTCGCGTCTAGCTGGTAGGCCTCTTGTGCCTCAGACTGCGTCAACGATTTCTCCGCAATGGCCAACTTCAGCATTCTCATTTCTGCAGGAGCCCGTACGCGATAATATTTCCATTGCGGATTTTAAACAGCGACCTGCCGCTCGAATGCCTGCCTATGTAAGCCGCGTGTTCCCAGTTGTACAGGTTCCGTAGCAGGTGACTAAAGAATGACCGCGCAGGGATGTGCTCACATCGTCTGCATGATCAAGCGCCGGAATTTCGGCGTGGAAATCAGCGATCCCACTCCCCCTTCCAAGGCCCTTTGGCGCGAGACATGTGATCCATGCCGTATACACACACCACCGCTAGCCCCATGAGTAACAGCGCAACTGTAACCAGTGACAGCGTTAACGTTTCGCCGGTCAGATGAGGCAGTACCAGAAACACAGAGTAGCTATAGTTTGATGCGATCTGCATCAGTGCCAGGAGAAACGCGCTTCGGGTGCTGTTGTAAATCCAGACACAAATAAGCGCCCACGCAACGTAGGCCATGATCACCGTCCACAGGGGTTGACCATCGGCTATCCATATCCGTGCAATCCACATGGGGATATAAGAGATGCCCCAAAAGATGCCTGTAAGCACCGCCGCCGTGAATGCACTGTAGCGAGCGTAGAGCAATGCAAAGCCGTATCCAAACCAGGCAAACTCTTCGCTGATAGCCAACGTTAGCACTGCGAGGAAATTCAGAAAGCCAGTGTGCGGAATCACGTCCCAATAGGTGGGCATGCCCAGCACTGGATCACCCATCCACAAATTTTTGACTACCACGCCAATGAAAGCTGCCAGGGGCATCCAGAACAGTGCATGGAAGTACCAGATGGGATGAATGCGCCATTCCAGAAGCTTTCGCAGGCTGGCAAGCAATCTGCGGTGCCCATGTTGCAACCAGATCAAATAGCATGCGCTGATCATTGGGCCCAGCATCTCCAACTTCATAACCACACCGTGGCCATAGAGCCTGAATGTGGAATAAGTGATGCAAAGTTGCTGAATGACCATCAAAATGACAAAGAAGCTGGCGAAACGATGTCGCAGCATCAACTCACGCAATGGCATTGCCGCACGCAAATCTTCCAGCATGAGATCAAAATTGCTCAGAATATGGCTAATAGCTTTTTCCTCTGGCCGTAGGTTTAGGATTTGCCACAGGGTTTGTAACATAGCGGCCGCTGGCTAAAACAAGCGCTTTGTAGGGGCAATATTCGCAAACACTCAACAACCGCAGGTGACAAAGGCCGCTCAAATGGCTCGTACGGGCCACACAAGCGTTACCGATTGCGCCATACCTTGTTGCGCTGGGCTGGGCGATGACCGGTGCCTAGCGGCGCCTTTTGTTAAGGCGCCGGCGATGCGCCGCAACGGCTGAGGCCTGGCTCTGCTTGATCTGTTTGCGTTCTGCCGATCGATTGGCCGCGCTTTGTGCAGCCCCAGGCTCTATCAGCTTAGCGGCGAGCAGCGCAACTGTTGGACTTTGAAACAACGCGACAATAGGCACCGGTCGTGCCACCAATTGGCCAACCTGTGCCACGACTTTCAAGCTCTGAATTGAGCTACCGCCAAGATCAAAGAAGTTGTCGTTCACCCCAATTTGATCTAACAGGAGTATGTCCTGCCACACTTTCGCAATTTTTTCCTGCAGTTCATTTGCCGGCGCGGCATAGGGCTCACTCAACACAGGCCGCGCCGTCGAGGGCTGTGGCAATTTGAGCCGATCAACTTTGCCACTGGGCGTCAACGGGAGTTCGCTCAACGCGACAAAGCGCAACGGCTGCATGTACTCCGGCAAGGCCAGTGACAGCTCCTGGCGCAGGCGACTCTCTACTCGAGCGAACAAGTCCATACTCACCGGAGCGCTTGCATAATTGCCCGGCAAGCGCGCCAACTCTGCGCCAGATGTTCGCGCTGAGCCGGAGTTTTCGCTCCAATGTTGTGGTGTAACCAGGACATTGAAAGCATCAGCACGCGCAGAAAAATACGTGTTCACAAAGCCAGAGTCCGCAGGGGGACTGATCTCAAGTAGCGCTTGGGGATCTATGCCTGCAGTTGTGTGCGCGATAGAGTCCGCTCGCGTCAGAAGCGTTCCAGCCACACAGGATGGCTCATCGACAGCCACTTTAAGCAGCGCTGCTGCACCCGCTACCCGCGTATTCGGTATGTCGGTTATCAACAGAGCCTGCCCTGCTCGCAGCGTGGTGCTCGCATCGTGGTCATTCAACCAGCTTGCAAACGCTTCGATATCTCCAAACTCGTCCCATGCTCGAGTTCTGGACGGCCTGCGAGTCAGACCAGACTGTTCGCGCGGCTGTCCAATATCCAGGACAACATCGTACCGGTAATCAGCCAACTCGTTATCGTACCCGCCCCCTTTCAGCGAGATGTTCACGTCTGTGACCTGCTCAAATCGCCCGGGTAGATCAAAGAAAAATCGTGGGTCTAGAACCAGCTCCTGCTCATTGGCGAGCCTTTCGAAGACTCGTTTTGTCAGGTCCGCGCCAGTTTGCGATGCGCTCAGCTTGGTCTGTTCAACCGCAGCGTAATAAAGCCCTCTTGTGGTCTTAGACGTGATATCGCCAAAAAATATACGACCATGGCCTGCAAGCGCAGCTATAGCGGACTCAATGACCTGGTCCAGGTAGGCGACACTCACAAAGTGTTGGGTGAGTGAGTTGATCAGCACCAGATCAAAGTTCTCCTGGGCTCGCTGGTGCGCAGAATCCGCAGCCAATTGCGAAACCTGTACTTGTTCTCGAATCTCAGGGACTGCGCTGACTCGATCCTGCAACTGCGTAATGGTCACTGCAGAATAGTCCGTCGCATGGTAATGCTCACACTGCGGAGCCAGCGCAAACGCAAATAGACCGGTACCACAGCCCAGCTCCAGAATTCGCTTGGGTTGCAATCGCAGGATTCGATCGCAGGTTTGCTCAACCCAGACTCGCATGTCCTGTGTTGCCAGCGGCAGGCCAGTGAAGCTGCTGTTCCAGCCACGTATATCAAACCTCGGGTCAGCCTGATCTGCGTCCAATAGATAGGTGGTATCCCAGACCTGCTGCCATTGATCGAGTTCGCCGCTATCCAGCTGTGCGAATTCTGGGTCCGCATTGCGGTCGAGAACGATATAGGCCATCAGTGCCTGTTCGTCTGCACTAATGGTCCGCGCGACAACCGCGCAATCGGTAACCGAAATGTCTTTTAATATGCACGCCTCGATCTCGCCAGGCTCGATGCGATGGCCACGGATCTTCACCTGATTGTCAGTGCGACCGAGATAGCTGATTACGCCTTCGGCATCGACCCGCCCCAGATCACCCGTACGATAGGCAGGCCCACGGCTGCTCTGTACAAACCGTTCTGCCGTGAGTTCCGGCGCTGCGAAATAGCCCTGCGCAAGACACTCGCCACCGATATACATTTCACCGGAATGTCCACGCGGCACCGATTGTTCATCCGTATCGACGAACTCAATCCAGCAATCGTCGATGGGCGTGCCAATAGGTGGCAACTCTGGCCAATCTCTGACCGGTCCATCCAGAGTATGAGCGGTGACCACATGAGTTTCTGATGGGCCATATTGATTGTGTAACCGGCAGCCTGGTAGCGCTTCAAAGAAGGCCCTGAGCGACGAATTTACAACCAACTGCTCTCCTGCGGTAACCACATCTTTCAGCCCGACGGGAAAGCGTTTTCCATTCACACCGGCATAGGCCATTTGCGATAGCGCAACATAAGGCAAATAGAGGCGCTCTACCCCGGCGCTGATCATCAACTCGATCAGCCGCACGGGATCTCTGCGAATATCATCATCGATGAGCGTCACACAGCCGTGGCTGGCCCAGGTGTGGAATATCTCCTGAAAATGTACATCAAAACTGATTGGCGTAAATTGCAGCACGTTGGCTGGTTGCGCGAACGCGCTATCGCTACTTTGCCATTGCAGCAGGTTGTTCAACGCCTGGTGCGGCATAGCGACCGCCTTCGGCAATCCCGTCGATCCGGACGTGAAGATGATGTAGGCCAACTCGGCTACTGCGTTTTTACGCTCACCAGCAGCAGACGTCGCGCCCGTAACCAATTCATCAGCCCGGATCTGCAGAGTCGGCACGTCTTCAGCCAACCAGGGCAAAGCCGCGTCTGCGATCACACCGTTCAGCTGAGCCAGCTCGGCCATGCGTGCCAATCGCTGCGCGGGATAGGACCTGTCTAACGGCACGTAGGTATGACCAGCCAACAAGGTGGCCAGCAAAGCAATGGGCGCAGCCAAACCACGATCCATGCAAACGCCAACACGGGCTGCAGGAGAGTGCAGGTGTGCATTTAGTTGCTCGGATAGCACTGCTGCAGCCGCGCGTAACTCGCCGTAGCTCAACTGCTTATCGCCACTGCGCAGCGCGACAGCCTCTGCGGGCGCGGCGAGAATCTTAGTCAGGTATTCGGGATATGGACGTGCCACCATCGTTCCAAGTTCAGCAAGCGGAAGTTTCGACCGAGATAAGGGCAATCTGAGACCATTACTGGCATTCAGCCCCGAACCCAGCTTAGGTCAGACGCCGTGCTTAATCTGCGATGCGGATCATCCATTACTATGGATTGCATCCCAAGTGACTTGTCTGATTCACTCTAATAGCCTATCTAGACCGAATGCACGTAACCTGACTTTATCAGCATCGTCCGCGTGTCCGCCATTTCCAATATTGTCTGTGCATTCGCGCAGACGTTGCGAACGTGCGGTAGCTGCTATGGTCTCGACCCGATCGGGCGCTTCGGTGCCTACTGTATTGGAATCCTGAGGCAGGCCATAGCCATCGGCACAAATGCCCCATGGCTAGGCGCACAGCTGCTTCTATGTACATGGACTGAAAACTTGACAATCACCAAGATCGAGACATTCCACCTACAAAATCGTGCACCGTCACGCTAATCGACAATCACCGTTGGTATACACTTCCGCGCCTCATCAGCCAGATCAATAGCGGCGGAACATAGGACGCATGAAAAGGGACGTTTGGTGGTATCTAAATCGTATCCGGCAGATGGATACGCAAGAAGTACTGTGGCGTATTCGTTCAGAGATTCGCGACCTGGTTGACATCGCTCGCTTCAAAATCGGGGCTTTTCCAAAAGCCGTCGGCCCGCTGCCCAATGCCGGGTTTCAGGTCTGTCATGGCACCGCGACAGAGTACCGCCACAGCCTTGGCGAGACGGGCGTCTCAGAATTAGTCGCCGAAGCCGAGCTGCTGCTAAGCAACCAGCTGACTTTTTTTGGACGCACCGTAGATCTGGGCAGCTCGATTAATTGGCATCGTGATTGGCATAGCAAGGTGACAGCGCCGCTGAAGCCCTGCTACTTCGTAGACTATCGTGACGCTCCGAGGTTTGGTGACTGCAAAGAAGTTTGGGAACCCAACCGACATCATCAGCTGGTGGTTCTTGCCCGTGCTTATGTTGCAACTGAGAACCGCCAGTACGCAGATAAAGTCGTTCAATTACTGAATTCTTGGATTGACGCCAATCCATTTGGCTATGGCATGAACTGGCGTAGCCCACTGGAGCTGGCCGTACGGCTGATAAACTGGGTCTGGGCTATTGACATGATTTCGGCCAGCGGCGCGTTAACTCCAGCAGACTCGGCGAAAATACATCGAAGCGTCTACTTGCACTGTTGGGAACTGGCGCGAAAATTCTCACAGGGGTCATCGGCAAACAATCACCTGATTGGTGAAGCCGCTGGGTTGTACATCGCAAGCATGTACTGGTTTCCAGAAAAAACAGACTGGATACAGTCTGCCAAGCGAATTTTAGAGCGTGAAATCGTAAGCCAGTCTTTCGATTCCGGCTGTACCAAAGAGCAGGCGCTCAGCTACCAGTTCTTCGTGATTCAGTTTTTTACCTTCTGCGGTCTGGTCGATCGGTGGAACCAGTCCAACTTTCCACCGCAGTACTGGGCCCGATTGCTTAAGCAGTATGAGTTTGTCGCAGAGTTCGAGCAGTTTGGAGATCATCTGCCGTTCTTTGGAGACAAAGACGATGGATACGTATTGAATCTTGGCCCCTCGACTTACGATGTACGCGACCTAATGGCCTGGCAGGCTAGACTACGTGGCGAATCCAGCACAAAACATGCACCCAGCGTGTTGCTGATAGGGCCGAGCCCGCTCGCACCGAGCCCGCTCGCACCGAGCCCGCTTAGCGAAGATTGTGCGCCAGATCGCTCGCATACCAAACTGTTCGAGGACGCAGGCTATGCCCTGCTAAAAAGCGACACAAATCCGGCTGCTATCTGCCTGCTTGACGCCGGCCCCCTAGGATATGGACGAATGGCTGCGCACGGCCACGCTGATGCGCTGCACTTTGCTTACTCCAGAGGTAAGCAGCCCTTTTTCGTTGATTCAGGCACCTACGACTATTTTACCTATGCCGAACAGCGTGCCTATTTCAGGAGCACCCAAGCACACAACACGATTCGGCTGGACCACATCGAGCAGTCAGAAACGTCGGGACCATTCATGTGGAAGTCCGGTGCCGAGGCGACATTGGCGTTAACTCAACAGGAAGGCCTGAGCGCCGTCCGTGGATCGATCACCCACTACAGTGCCTTGGAGCAGGATGTAGAAGTCTGCGAGAGAACGCTGTCGTTAGATCCGGCAACCGGCGCGCTGAGACTGAACGATCGCGTAAAAGTCGCTCGTGCCCTGTACATAGAGCAGTTTTTTCATCTGCATCCGTCAGTTGAGATTCAGCAGAATGATGATCACTTTCTATTACGCTCCGGCAATCAAACGCTAAAGTTCAAGCCAGATCAGCAGCTCAAAGTAGAACTGCATGACACCGGCCCGTTGTCTCAGATCAGCGAGCAGTATCATCAGCTACAGCAGTCCACTTGTATCCGTATGCACGGATTGATTGAAGGCGAAGTACAGCTGGCTACGAGCATAGATCCCATCGAAATGAACGTTGAGGTGGCAGCCTAATGCTTCAACTAGCCGTACGAAATGTCCAGACCTACAGCCTCCTGGAGCGACTTCCGAAATCTGACAAATATCTGCGGTTCGACCTGCGAGCATTCTCCACCTTGGAAGACGAAGAACTGCTGGGGCGCCTGTATCGGCGAGTTGGGCTGCATGGGGGGATTACCAAGCAAACTTCGCCGAATCGCTTCGAGCAGTTAAACAGCATTACCCTCGATCTGCTCAAGGAGCTGGATCATCCTCAGGTTCATGACGTAGGCGTGTCGAGCGGAATCACCTCTGTCGAGCTGTATGAATTTCTGACCCAGCAGAACTTGCAGTTCAAGCTAACCGTGTCAGATCGGTACGCGCAATTTTACTGGCAACGCAGCGGCCTGGCGGAGCACATATTCGACGCGGATGGTCGCTTGCAATGCTCTTATATGCTCGGCTTATACGCTGACCGACATACCAACTGGAAGTATCCGTTATCGATGCTTTTGCATCATCGCGCGCCAACACAAATGCATGGCGAGAGTAGAAAGTTCCTGTTGTATCACCCAAAGCTCCTGGCGCTGCTCGAAGCCCATAACGTCACCCATCGTGACTACGACGTATTGACCAGCGAAGGCCACAACGAATATCAATACGTTCGTTGCATGAACCTTCTGAACAGCAGCTACTTTCCAGAGGCAGACTTAACGCTTGGACTGCGCACTATTGCCAGCAGCATGGCAGACAATGGCGTGCTTCAGGTCGGTAGAACAAACCAGGATGGTGACAACCATGCCAGCTTCTACTCGCTACAGGCTGGACAGTTCAGGCTGATCGATCAGTACGGTGACGGTAGCGAAATCGACAGCTTAATACGCAGTGCGCACTGTAACCGCACTCTCCCCGACTCTTCTCAAGCATCCTAATGGTGGAAATTTAGTGAAACAGGTTGTTCAGAACTATCGTAACGGCGAGCTTTGGCTTGAAGAAGTGCCTCAGCCAATCTGCCGATCTGGTGGTGTATTGGTTCGCAATGAATACTCCGTCGTAAGCACCGGCACCGAACGAATGAAAGTCGAGCAAGCGCGAATGAGCTTGCTGGAAAAGGCCAAGGCTCGACCTGATCAGGTCAAGAAAGTGCTCCAGAACGTCTCGCAAGTCGGGTTGAAAGAGACTTTTGACAAAGTTCAAGAGCGTTTAGATGCCTTGACACCGCTCGGCTATAGCTGCGTGGGCATCGTTGAGCAAGTCGGAGCCGGCATCGACCATTTGAAGGTGGGCGATCGGGTAGTCTGCGCGGGCGAAGGTATTGCCTGCCATGCCGAGTATGTATTTGCTCCTAAAAATCTCTGCGCTCAAGTTCCAGAGGCTGTTGAGCCTCGCGAAGCCGCGTTTGCTACGGTTGGCGCCATTGCGATGAATGGCGTCCGCCAGGCGGAAGTGGGACTCGGTGATCTGGTGGTAGTCATTGGTCTGGGGCTGGTCGGGCTCCTGGGCGTACAGATTCTTAAAGCGGCTGGGTGCCGCGTCATCGGCATCGATATCGCCGAAGACAAGCTGGAACTGGCGAAGATCTGCGGAGCCGAAGCAGCCCTGCATCGCAATGACCCCTCTTTAGAAGACGTTATTCGGCAACTGTCTGCCGGCCGTGGCGCAGACGCGGTGTACATTGCTGCCAGTGCTAAGTCCAGCGACCCCATGGACCTGGCCGGTGAGATCGCTCGCGATCGAGGCCGCGTAGTTATCGTCGGCATGGTGCCGATTAACGCCGACTGGCGCGTGTACTACGGCAAAGAGCTGTCGGTGGTCTTGTCCAGAAGCTACGGGCCCGGTCGCTACGATCGTAACTACGAGAACAAAGGCATCGATTACCCCGTTGGTTATGTGCCGTGGACAGAGAGACGTAACCTGGAAGAATTCGTCCGGCTGGTGGGCGATGGCTCCATTACGCCCACCAAATTTGGCGCGCAAGAATTTGCATTTGATGCAGCGCCCGATGCCTACGCGCAATTGCATAAAGACCCCGGCAAATATGCAGGGGGAATACTCTTCAAGTACCCTCATGCGCCAAGCCAATCCCGTACGGTACACCTGCAGGCAGTCACCTCCAGTGCTGGCGCAAGCTCACAGAGCCTTGAGATAGGCCTTATTGGAGTGGGAAATTTCGCCACGGGAACGCTCATTCCGGCGATCAAAAAGGCCCAGGGTAGCCGAGTCCGGGCGGTGTGCTCAGCTGGCGGGTTAAGCGCTAAAGGCGCTGCACAGCGTCACGATATCGACTACGCGTCAAGCGACTTTCAGGCTGTGCTCGATGACGAACAGATCAACGCAGTCGTCATTGCCACGCGCCACAACACACATGCCGAGTTTGCCAAACAAGCACTGAGCAAGGGCAAGCACGTATTCGTCGAAAAGCCCCTGGCACTTGACTTCGATGAACTTGAATCGATTTTCAGCGAGAATGCTTTTATTGACTACAGTGCTCTAGGCGGCGCAAAAGGATCGCGTGAGGAAATTATTGTCTTTTTAAAAAACGTGATGCCGATGTTCATCAATTCACAACACATGATTTCAAATCAACAAATCAGGGTTGATGGTGATACGGCGACCGGTCGAATCATGTGCTTTAACCCCATGGAAATAAGCGGCAATCCAGTTTTCTTTTTTGGGCTGTGGTACGTCGATGAATATATCCGCACTAAAGACGGATGGCGTATTTCAACACGAGCCGAAGAGAAAGGATACCAATTCAATACACCAGAAGGAGTAAACGCTGGTGGATAATATTGCCGTGCCGACATTGAGTGAGTAAGCTCAGCTCAGTTAATCCTAGGAGCACCCGATTAGTTTCCATAAACCCGCTCTAGCGGTTTATACTGTTTTTAAATAATAATATGAGGATTCGCGTTAAAGACTTGCTTTAGCATGCTAGCGCGAAGAATGTGTTGAACATCTGCTCAGCATTTTAATAAAAGCAATAACAATCGAGGAGCGTATGTCAGAGATTAACTCAGAGAGTTCGAGTAACCGTACTTTCGTCTTATTGCTTTTAACTTTGGTTTACGGGTTTAATTTTGTCGATCGACAAATCGTTGGTATTCTCGCTCCGTATATCCAAGCAGACTTGGGAATCACTAATACCCAACTTGGTCTCTTGATTGGCCTGGCTTTTGCCACCCTTTATACCTTAGTCGCCATACCGATCGCATGGCTAGCTGATCGCTATAGCCGCGTGAATATCTTATCAATTTCCTTAGCAATATGGAGTGGGTTCACTGCTCTAACAGGTTTGGCCACA
>JAVJHY010726816.1:0-15821 GCA_035593235.1 Phascolosoma agassizii | reverse complement strand
CAGTTGGGTATTTGATCATAGAAAAAGTTCGTATGTAATTGACTCGTTCTAAAGAAGTTGAATCAAGCCCAATTTGGCTAGATACAAAGGACAGAGATGTTTTTGTTACATCCCCAAAGCTTCGTGGCTGAGTCTTGATTTTGCGTTTGGAAAAATGACCTCTAGTCAAAACCGATACATTTTCTCCTTTCTCGACAAGTTGCTTTATAACTGGAAGAAGGCTTCGATAATGAAATGCCATAGATGAATAGAAAAGTATGTTCAAGTGTATTTCAATCGTTTTCTTTAAAAATTGCTGTCAATGCTGAAGGCTTATTACCTTTGAGTCTTGGGACTTTAAGCTTTTAGGCGTTCTCAATGATGGGATCTTATTTTAGATTGACTTACTAAATATTTTTCAACAAGAGCCCAATCATCTGGTTCATCAAGTTCGAATGCTGAATTATCTGGCATTATGTATACGCCAATTGATTTCCCCAGACGACATTTATGCTTGAACAATACTTCTTTACTAGTAATGTAAAATGCCCCATTTTCCATGAGAGTTCCTGCGAAATCTTGGCGTCTTGGTCTATTCAACGGATCATAATTTATCGGTGTACCATCTTCCTTCCAGAAAAATCGTTTAAAGCGAACACATGAAACCATAGAATCATAATTGTTTTGCAGGTATTGTGAATAGCCTTCCTTTAAATCCCTGTCTGTCAAAAGAGGAGAGGTTGCCTGTATAGTTATTAGGACTTGAAAATCATACTGGTCGGCAAGATGAAGCATAACTGACTCAGTGGTTGCATTATCTGTTGCAAGAGCTTCTGGTCTCATTAAGATATTTATATCGAGCTCCAAACTTTCTACTACATCTGCGATTTCATGGCTGTCAGTGGAAACTACTATGTGGTCAAAAAGGTTTGAGGAAGCAGCAGCTGAGAGTACCCAATAACACAACGGTTTCCCTGCTAGTAGCTTTATATTTTTCTGGGGGATGGTTTTTGATCCAGCTCGTAATGGAATGAGAGCTGTAGGCTTATTATCCATTAATTTTCCTTTTAAGCTTTTTCCTCTGTGCCTGTTCTATATCGAGTATTTCCTCAGATTTAAAAGTCAGGGCTTTGGATACATTTTTTAAATCTCTTGTAAGACGGCGTAGTCCGTCAGGTTCAAGGCTTGCAGCATGATCTGTGCCTTTTGAAGTTCGATCCAAAGTGAAATGACGTTCAACATAAGTAGCCCCTAATGCTAAAGCACCAACATCGGCGGCAATTCCTAGATTATGCCCTGAATATCCAACTGCTTTAACGTCTTGGCCAAATTGGTTGTTGAGCCTCGTAATTTCGTTCAGACAGATATCTTCAAAGGGTACGGGGTATCCAGAAGTACAGGAAAAAATGACTAAATCCTTGCCTTTTCCTGCATTCTTAAACAAGTCAATAATTTTTTCTTCTTCTTGATGGGTGGTCATCCCGAAGGATAAATGATATTCACCATCGAATTCGTGAATCAGGCAATCAAGCATTTCAAAGTCTAGATTGCATGCAGATGGTACTTTTATGATCTTTGGTTTAAGGCCAACAATTTGTTGCGCGGCAGTTTGATCCCAAACAGATGTACTATAGGTTATATCCCATTTTTCACACCAACTTTTGAGTTCTTTATGCTGTTCAACTGTGAATTCAAGGAATTCTCGGTGTTCGCCGTATGTTTCTCCGTAACTGTTTTGGGGATTGGGGTGTGGAGCGTTGTACTCTTGTTCGGAAAGTAATTCATTGTTCGTGCGCTTCTGAAATTTGACAATGTCAGCTTTGCAAAACTGTTTAGCTATCATAACCATTTCTTTGGCTATTTCCATTTGCCCCATATGATTGCATCCGATTTCTGCAATAATCGTAGGTATGGTAGTCATTTATGTTCCCTTTTCTTTTGTGAAATGATTTTACTAGCCATATTCCTGAATCCTCATTCAAGCCATCATTAGTAGTTGTTTTTGTTGCTCAAGTTTTTGCCAAAATTTTCATCTTGTATTGCCCGGAAATCTCTAAAAATGTTTTAGTCAATTCTAGCAATCACTGGATTGTCTCCACAATATTTTCGAGACAAAAATAGGTTGTCCGAAGATAGATAGTTGTAGAGAGCCTGGGCATTATTAGTATTTTCCGATATTTCAAAAAGAATTGCCTGCCCTCTATTTTCATTGACCGTATCTGACAGAAAATGTCTTTGTGAGGAAGAACAGTGAACTATTGGGAAGTATATGAGAGAAAAAAAACAAACAAAGCAACTTCATAATCATCAAATTTCTATCACAAAGCAGTATTTTCAAAAGTGCATCTTGGAAATTTTGATATATATTTCTTAAGCTATCGTTTGTCACAGGATTCTATTCAACCGATATCGCTCAATTCAAAGTTTAAAGTCAGTTGTAAGTTGGAATAATCAATTGGTTTTGATAATTTCTCTGTCGATCTCACTTTCTCCTGTTGCAAGAGTCTTGGTATTCAAAAAAATGATTCCCCTTTGATGGTAAACTTTTAATCTCAATCATCTTTCCCGCCTGAATACGCATTTCTATTGAATTTCAAGTGAAGAATCCAGCCTATTTTCCCCATGATACATAACCCAATAAACACTAGTGCCTGGCTTCTTTTTCCTGAGTACCGTAGAGATTTCATGAAATGTTTAATGGCTTTTATGTACTGCTTACACCTAAAGAGTCCCTTCCCATTTATATAGGCATCAAATCCATTTTTCTTATTATTTTTGGTCTTCTTATCAAGAAGGCGCTTGATACTAATATTCAGATTGTCTAGCTCTTCTGCTTCAATTCCTTCGCTTTCTAGTAAGACTTTATGGACTTGTGGTTTAATCATTACTGACGCTAAGGAAATAATATCTGAACTTCTTCTGAATTCATAAAGTGGGATATTAATAATACCGATCTTTGTGACTTTAAAAAGTCGAATCCATAAATCCAGGTCCTGTGATAGGCGAGTTCTATAGGGTCTCTCATCTAACTGGGCAAGAACCTGCTTTCGCATCATGACCGAACCATGTGCAATGGGATTTATTCCTTTATTTATCTGATTTATGATTTCGTTAGAATTTGTTGGCAAAAGACGCATCTCAAATGGAAGGCTGTTCGGAGTAATCTCGTATCTTGCTGTTGCCAATACTCCGACATCTGAATGTTTATCCAGATACTCTACTTGCTTTGCAAAACGCTGAGGTCGAGACACATCATCTGCGTCCATACGCGCAAGATATTCAGCTTTGGAATATTTGATAAGTGTATTTAGGGATTCTGCCAATCCCGCATTTTCCTGATGAAAAGCCTTAATTCTTTTATCTTTTCGCTTGTAACTCTCAATGATTTTTCCGGAACCGTCGCTTGAGCCATCATCCAGTATTAGAAACTCGTAATCTGTAAATGTTTGCTGCAAAATGCTTTCAATGGCCTGTTTTAGATATTTTTCACCATTGTAAACGGACATCAGCACGGACACTTTCATCTCTCAACCCTTCCTGCCCAGCGAGACAAGACCTCCTCATATTGAAATGCGACCTTTTCAAGGGAGTAATAGCTCTTAACAAATTCCGCTGCTTGTTTCCCAATTGCTTTTCTGAGTTCAGGGTCATCTAATAATTTCTTTATGCCTTCTCTCAAGCAGGGAATAGTATCTTCAACTAAGATACCGTTAACTCCACTATGAATAACATTTCTGATGCCAGGAGAATTTGTTCCTATGCATGGTATTCCGCAACCCATTGCTTCGATAAGTGATTTCGGATGCCCCTCCTTTTCTGATGAACATATATACATCAAGGCTCTTCCGAGAAGGTCTGGAAGGTCCTTGTTTTGGACAGAGCCGATGAATCTAAGCCGAACATTTTCTTCTAAGGCAATTTTTTGTAATGAATTTTTTTCTGTGCCTTCTCCAACCAGAAGTAAAGTGCAATCTAATCCTTTCAAAGCTCTTATGGTCAGATCTATGCGTTTTTCTTTACTTAATCGTCCAATCATTATCACAGAATTATCTTTACTGTTCTTGCAAGGTGTTTCGTGAAACACTCTGATGTCTACGTAATTGGGAATTACTCGTATTTTCTCTGAAGGTATCTTGTAATTTTTGATTACCCATTGCTTCAGATCTTCTGTCGGTACGATGGCAACATTTGCTACTTTGTACATTAATTTTTCAAGCCACCCTCGGATTTTAACCTTCAATCCTTCGAATTCTTTCTCACCCAAAACATACCCTGATCTTGCGACGAGTGGGATCTGCCAGATTAGTTTGGCTAGTATTGCTGGCCACCCTGCATGTGCCTGATTTGTCATAATTACGTTTAATCGGTATCCAACAAATACCCAACGGAATGGAAGTATCAGTCCATAAATAAAATTTGCACGTCCGCGCAAAAACGAAAGGGAGCCTTGAGGGCAAACTGCAATGTGTTTTCCCGTTGGTGGATACACTCGCCCGTCATAGGTAAACAGACTGACTTCCCAACCTTTATTGATTAATACCCTATACAGGGAAAGTTCCCTTTCAAGGTTTCCGATGCGTCTCCAATCTGCAAGGCCGATGTTGTTTGACATAAAAATGCCAATATGCATTTTCTTGGCTTCCATTTGAGGAATTATTTTGAGGTCCAACATTCGCAAAACAACACTTTTAATCTAGACGTAAATCGCCTTTGTTTTCGGGCACAGAATAAAATAGAGAATTTTTCTGATTGAAAAATTACAACTTCAACCTAGGTAAGGAATTAACAAAACATTCTAAAAGGTAAGACAAGGATGGTTATTTTACCTCCGTAATGCTACATGAATGTACTTCGTGAAGAAGCGGTTCTGTATCATGACTGGAAAGCGGATTTTGAATTCCAAAAATAGTTCAGCTATGTATCTGTGAGAGTTCGCGTAAAGGTGTCTAAGCATGTTCGATATTACTCACAATTCTTATTGGTTAATTTTTTTCAAATTACGTATCCTCTTTGTTCACTGACTTTAATAATTTCTTTTGAATAACAATGTTCTGCACATATTTTATCTACTGCTTTCACAATACACCGAAAACAATTAGGTGTGTAATCATCAAAGAATACAACATTTCCTTTCCTTTGTGTTTCTTTTAGGAAATGAATTCATTGATGACGTCTTCATATGTATGACTACCATTCAAAATTGAAAAATGAATTCTTGATAGACTTATTTTTTGTGTTCAAGCTTTGAATTACCCTATTGATATATTTTGAAATCGTCTATCAATTTTTTGGAATTCTGAAATAAGGCTGAAAGAGATAATGGTCCTTTATTATCAGTAATACAGTTTCAGTACATTTCAATATTCTGAGGAAGGACGTCAAAGGTAACTGTTTTCCTGTGCTGCCAAGCGTCATGTGGTACTTTTTCCATACTTGAAATAGAAAAAACTCTGAATGTTCCTGTTTTCAAGTGTGTCCACACATCTATAGTAATTATGTGAGATGTAGGATGAAAGAGTGGGAAAAAGAAGTTACTCATGTTTGTAGCAAGCATCTGATTTCTTGACAACGACTTGGGAAAGCAATGCGAGTTCATGAAGCCGATTTTCCTAAATTGTGAAATTACAAATCTTTTCAAGTCGGTTGATCGTCGGATGCCCTTTTGTTTTAGCTTTGTTTCAAATCTTGGTGTAGGTATCAGAATCTACTTTTTGTGAGTGCCCAAAGGAGTAATAGTAAAATAGTCTATAAGCCAATCGATTAATTGGTTTAATAAAGTGATAGGCCGTTTTGTTGGAATTCGTTGAGCCTTCCCTGGCATTATTCAACCCTTCTTAATGGTATTGCCCTTGGTTTATTTGTTTACAGGGGAACAAAAAGTAGGCAGAAAATTCTCCTGTTGGCAAAAAGAGCTATGCTGTTTTCGCTAATGCATTACAAGAATAATTTGAGACACCTCTATTGCTTCTCCATGAAATTTACTTATAAAAATTCTCATAGCTAATAAATTAACCTGCAATAATTTTCTCTTGCTCTCGATGTAGAGCTTCTGTATGGCTCAACCAGTTGTTCATCCCAAGGGTAATGGCAAGCAGTGCTAAAGTCATCGGCTCAAAAAAGAATATTCCTATGTTATGAAAGCAAGCATTAAACATTGCGGCACCTAGAGCAATATGGATCCCATGAATAATGGTTGGATCAATCTTTAATATATTTGCTTTTCTGATTGAATATCTTGTAGCTACAAACAGGCCAGTCATGAAAGCCAGGAGTAATACCCATCCAAGAACCCCAATATGCATTCCGATATTGATGTAGTGGTTATGTGGATAAGGAATGGATGTTCTAAAGCTATTTTTTGTTGCCATACTTCCCTTAACAATTCGCGTATATTGGTTTTTGGATGGACCCCAAAAAGGGTGCTCAAGCACACTTCGTATGCCATTGTATTGCCATGTAATTCTATTGAATATATCTTCAGAATCTCCTAGTCTCTCTACACTTGTTTTCGCACGACTTTCATTTTCAATTTCTGCAGAATGTCGATAGTTCTGCATTCCAATTACTAAAATAATTCCGACTAGAAAAGCCATAATTGGTGTTATGTTTTTGGAGATTCCACATTTATATGCAAACAAAAGAGAACTACCAAGCACGGCTAACGCGGCTGATCGCTCTGCATTTAATATGAGAGCAACTATGAAAATGAAATACACCAAAAACCATACACTCTTAGTCTTTTTTAGCGCAGCGAAAACCAGAGGTAGGACTGTTCCTCCAGCCAAAAGGTACCCAAAAACAAAATGATTGCCGCTTAAACCAGAAACCCATATGCCTTTGCCTGAAATGCCGGATATAGAGTTAGAATCTTTCAACATCCAGTTCCTGAAATCATTAAAAGGACCACCATAGAAATGGATAAGTAGTCCTACCAAAGCTGAAAAAAAAATTCCAAAAAATACGCAATGGATAAGTATCTTTAGATCTCTCATGCTTTTGAGTAGGACCACTGTTGCAGTCAGTATTATGAGTCCTCTAAGAGCTCTAATAAATTGAGCTGTCTGTGGGTTTCCTTCACCTGCAACAGTATGAATTGTAAAATCTGAAATGGAGAATATGGCTAAGCATAGTAACACAAGTTTGACACTTGGCCTGGTTTTCGCGAGGTCTTTTAAACGAAATATTAATAGATATAAGAGGATCAATATTACGCAATTAATTGGTGCGATGTGGAGGAACGGTAGCTTTGGCAAAGGAATGAAAAGCATGCATAGGGTACATCCTAAAAGGAATGCATGAATTCCAACTGTAGAATTTATTCCAAAATATTTACTGGATACAATATTCAACCTTACCTTACCTTTTAGTCGCAGATGGTTTTAATGTGTTTTTGAAAGATATTCCGTTGGAAATTAACATTCTCAGATTGTATGTATATTCGGTCTTAGATTCTTGCCATGAATGATTCCATTGACTGGAATTCTAAGACAATTTGTATATTTAAATATCTTAATTATGGATTCATTCTGCTAAAGCAAAGTAAGGGAAAATTTTCTCTAACCATTGACAAGTTTGTTTTTCAACGAACTCATTCCTAGCAGAATACCATTTAGCCTCAGCCATATTTTCTTTTGCCCTAGTGCCATGTTTCTTGCGCGCCAAATGCAAGAGGCTCAATCTGGACACGCATGACTCACGATCGTCATGGGGGGAGAGTCTGTATCACTAGCTCTTGCCATATGAGTTGCTATCTACTAGAGGATATCTTTTAGTAGGAAAAAGTGAAAATTTAAGCCACGCTAGGACAATTTGTTACTGCGCTGCAAAAGTAGGTTCTCTTACAAAATTTGCTCGTGTAATTTATTCCATATACTCTCTCCTTCACTATTGGAGGTTTATGGAATTTAGTCTATTGCTAAGAATTGACTTGTTTCTACAGTGGTGGCTTTTAAAGCTTAGTCCAATTGTCTATGAATAGGAGTATTCTTCTTAGGGAAATTCAACCCTCAAGCGCCTGATTCTATCGTCTTCCACAGAACGATATGTGCATCTTTTACTGACGATATGTTTGTCCTCAAAACTAATTAATTAGGAATGATGGGAAAGTGTTGTGGTAATTAATTCATCGGTTTCGTGAATCATTTTATCTTTTGAGAATTCATTCAAAGTTTTTCTTCTTGCATTCTGTCCCATGGCCTGAAGGTGATCAGGTGAATTGAAGGCTTTAAGAAGAGCATTTGCTATTTCCATGGGTGACCCTGGAGGCACCAATAAACCCGTTTTTTGATGAATGATGGCCTCTCTAAGGCCGCCAATATTGGTCGCCAACACAGGTGTGCCCATACACATCGATTCAAGCATGGCGATAGAAAAGGTTTCAACGGCTGTAGAGGCAATCACGGATAAATTGGAAATCGAAAGAATTGGTCTGACATCAGAGACCACTCCCATAAAATGCACGTATTTGCCCAATTTCCTTTTGTTAACCAGATTTTGAATTTCCTTTTTTAAGGGTCCTTCACCGGCAAGAATTAGATGTATTGGTTGTTTAGCTATGGCTAAAGCATTACAAAGATGGAGGTGTCCCTTTTCTGGACGAAAATTAGCGATTGAACAGAGGATAAATTCATTGGCATTGATGCCCAAAGATTTTTTTAATTCTTTCCCAGAGTATTCGCTTAAAAGAGGATTATAGTGTTCCACATCAATCCCGTTGTAAATGACACCAGAATTTTTTAAAAGAAAAGGAAACCGTCTTCCCCAGTGTTCTTTTTGAGAATAGCAAACAAAAATAATTTTGTGACAATTTTTCATAATGAATCGATATATAGTTTGGTCTAGAAGGTCGTCTTTAAGTGAACGATTGATTGTTGTGTGAATGGCTGAAATAAGGATAGGCTTTCTTTTGCTTACTATTCTTGCAATCCAGCCCAGAAGGAGAGATATCTGCAATGTGCAATGTATTACGTCAATGTTTTCTCTGTCTATGAATTTTGCCATTGCAAAGGCTGGAGATATATCTAACTTAAATTTCCTTTGATCATTTCTGTAATAAATTCTTTCTAGATCGAGGCGAGGTTTTTGATACTCATCTGAGCTAGAAGTGAAGAGGAATTTTTTGTATTTGCTAGAACTTAGTCCATTAATTAAGTCAATTAACTGGGTTTCAGCTCCAGCTTTAGTCAAAGATGGGAGGATGAAAAGTGCTTTGATTCTTTGGTCCATTTTTGGTGCTTAGGTGTATTCTGAGAGAGTTAAAGAAGTCATATAGTCCTAAGAGCATTTGCCTTAGGAGCATGGATTAAATGAAATATTGTGGATTTACCTTCAGATGTTTTTAAAGTAATCAAAGTATAGAATAAAAAATTGTGTGTAATTTCTCTGAGTGCAGCTATTCTTGCTGCTTTTAGCAGTTCGGATTTCTCCTTCCTTCATAAATGAGTCCTAATATTAAATTCTGGAGATTGGGTTAATAAGAGAAGGCCTGATAAACGTTATGACGAAAATATGTTCAAGGCCTCTTCCCCACTCAACAATGGTAAGCTATTTTCATCATATATCATGTGTAGCCCAAAGATGCTGCAAATCTCCACTGCTCTCTTTATCTGTTTCTCACTGATATTTTTTCTCCATGAGTTAAGTGGGTCGGCTCCTGATCGTATCGCACTAAATTTCTGACTGAGTGCGCTTGGTTTTTCAGCTATCTTAAGTGCTTTTGATGAAAAATTTAGCCCAATAAATGATAAAATTCTTTCTATTTCCTTCTGAGGATTGCCGCATAGATTTTCATAAAATGTTACCAGAATTTCACCATTATTAAATTGTTTAAGTGGGATATAATTTTCAATGCACCACATAAAAATATGATTATCGAAAATTTCAATGGAATTTTCAATTTTTTCTTTGAACGGATTAAGGAAATCTTGCATAAGTTCTTCTTGCCTAAGAAAATCTTCCAAGTGGGTTTCCCACGCTAAGTGGAGTTTTGAATTAGCTACTGCGCAAGGATGTCGAAGTAACAATATTATAGGAATCTCAGGAAAATTATGTTTTATCCAGTTCAAGAAAAGTTGTGCGCGTATGTCTTTAATAAGCCGTTTCTGTGAAAAAGTTTTCCAATTATATTCATCGATCCATTCGTGCTTTATATTTCCGCTAAGAATAGCAGTTGCTGGTTTTAAGAACTTCTCCATGCGATCATCATGTCGCAAATATTGTCTATAATTCCAATTGCCAACTAAATCAATTTTTCTTGAGTGAAATGGTTCAAACATGATACGAAAATCATTTTTGTTATTTATAATTTCTTGGACCCATGTAGTTCCACTTCTCCCAGTTCCGGCTAAAAAGACAGTTTGTCGGTAATCACCCTTATCAATAATTAGCTGACTGCGAAGTCTTCGAAAGATTCTTCCAATTTTATGAATTACTGCTTTCTTCATTTTTTTGACTTAGTGGTCTAATTGTCGCTTGCTGGTTGTAACCTCAAACTGCTGCCCATATCGTTCCTAAGGAACTCCTCTCGCTCAGTTCTCGGCTATCTTCGGGCATGATGTCTTCTCTGAGGTGATGAATTCCATGGGCATGAAAACTCTGATGCCCAAAACATGGAATCTATCAAAGTAAGAAGTGATCTTGGACTTTTGGATGTTGAGATAAAGAAATCCTTTCTGTCAGTTGCGCGAGTACCAAATTACAATGTGCTTGTAATTAATTATTTGGTAAGGAAACTCGATATTCTAAAACGGGAAATTTTACCACAATGGACACTTTGGTTTTCATACTATTCATAGCACGTTCCATTGGCTTCAGTATTTTTCCCCAATCCCGGTGTTGCTCGATCTACAATTGGTTTACACCTGAATTTAGCCTGTTTTCGTAAATGTTTAACATATAATTTGTGACTTTGATTTGTGTAAATGCCTTAGCGACTCAATTGTTGACAGGGTTTTCTCCAGTTGTTCAATGGCTCGTTTTATTGGTGGCTATCTAGCGCGTTTCGTCTAATTTGATGGTTCAGGTCCGTGACCCTACCTTTCCTCATGGCATGGCTAGGGATATAAAGTCTCTTATTAAGGACATTGCTCGAGAGAATCCCCAGTTTTTTGTTGAACTTTCCGAAGCTAGTCATTTTGGGGATGGTTGTACAATGCATTCTCCTCCTCAATCAAAATTCACTCTGCCCGGTGTTCTATTTTGCCCAACTTTTGAATATATAATAGCATGGTTTTCGCAGGTTGGATTTAGTTCTTTGCAATCCACAACATTTGCGTTTTTTGTTACTGGGAGGTCTATTAACAAAAGGATTCCTCCTGATATTTGTAATCATCAACTTCCTATGTTTAATGCACTCATTAGTCGGATGGGTTAACATATTATGTAGAGGCGTAGGGAAAAATAGGTATTTGTTCATAAAAATCTGCGGGGAGAACATTGATAAGGTTTTATGGTGTTTTTTCCCTTACAAACCCTTGAGTTAACTGTTCGAATACTATGTTTGCAATAAGACGGTTTCCTTTAGGACCAAAGTGTCCTGCACATTGATCCGGGCTTGCAAGAATTTCACAAATACTTCTTTCTCCTAACTCATTGGATATCTTAGGTGTTAAATTTAGGTATTGCAGATTCAACTTCTTCAACTTCTCCATAAAATACTGTAAGGCAAATTTTCCTGTTTTATGGAAATACTCGAAATCGTTTCGAGCTGGAAAAATCACTATGGAACATTTTTTTCCTCTGTTCTTACATTCCTTATTAAACTCTGACATTATCGCAACGGTAACCTCTAGTGCCCCCGAACCATGACCTGGTTGGACAAAATCATGCCATTCTGGGTGTCCCAGTATCCAATTTTGTATCTCCGGTTTAGTTAATAGGTTCCAGGACTTCCACAAATAGGGGAAGGTTAATGGAATTGGTCCGTCTGAAGACCCAGGAATGAAATATTCATGTTGAAGGTAATGTTGTGGGTTTGTTAAAAAATGGTTGAAATTTTCAAATGGAATTACGGGAAGACTTATTAGTTGTAAATTTCTTGATGGCAGGGTAATGAATCGCGGTTTGAATTGGAATGGATTTGAGTTTAGTCCTTGAATGAAGTATCGGTATTGGTTGACATTTCTCTTGAAGTTAGCAGGATATACCCCAAATAATGTTTGTGGTGCTAGATCTCGTTTGTTTTTCTTAAACCGTAGTAGAGCTTGGTCAGACCCATAACCGGGCACTCCAAAATTATCCACGCGACAGTCCATTAGTCCCGATAAGACGTTGCTCCATGCATCAACATGATTTACTTCACTGCCATAAACAAATGAATCGCCATATAGGGATAGGCATTCACCACCTGATTGTGGAAAAATTTGATTAGGTCGAGAACCAATAGAATCTATCTCGTTTTTTTGAGAGGCGTTACTCGTCGGCCATCCTAAGTCAGGATCATGTTGATTCATATAACTAATATATTCTTGTTTTGTAGGCGTGGCAGGGGGGACAAACAAAAGGAAACTTGCTTTACCTCTTGGAAATAAATAATTGAGGGTGATAAACGAAAAGATCTCTAAGACCCCAAAAAGAAGGACTATGAGAAAAAGCCAACTCCAAATAGGATTAATTCCTCTACCTTTAACTAAATTCATTGGAGTCGATTACTGGCCAAATGCTTCGCATGCATTTTCGTTTATGGATTGGAGCGGCAAATGGAGATCACAATATTCGCGAGATTAGGTAATGGGATGAAGGTATTGGTGCTAGTTAATTTCAATGGTAACGATGTATTTTATTGACTTAACATTTTAGTTTTATCCGTTACAATAATCTTCCGACGTCATAGTTAGATTATTGAATCACTTGAGGGTATATTCCCCGCAGCTTGTGGGGGAATAAACTACGCGCGCGCGTACATTCATAATACCTCGTCCGCTTGCGTCGGGGATGATTTATTTTAGCTTTAACTCTGGTTTTGACGTGAAAATGAATACGAGATCTTATGGTTCCCTTATCTTTTTGATTCTGTTTATAGGTGCAATTGATGCAGTTATATTATTCTTAATTCTTCCTGTTTTTTTTGAACACTTTCCTGAGTTGTATCAAATTAATCAATTTTCAGATGGATACGATCTATTAGCCGGAAATCTATTGGCCGGTAATGGGTATCGATTTTTTCCAGATACTTCAGAAACACTCATGCGAACTCCGGGTTATCCGCTATTGTTGACACTGATATTTTATTTTTCACCAAACAGTCTAGTCGTAGTGAAAATTGTTAATCTGATTCTGGGGCTGTCGACGGCCTGGATGGTGGCTATCCTTACCTGGCGTTTCACAACCCACAAAGTGGCGATAATCTTTGCATCACTTTTATTTCTTCTACACCCAGCCACGATCTTTGCTCAAAGCAGAGGTGGCGTTGAATCTCTCCTCACTTTTTGCACAGTTGGATTTGTTTTGGCAATGTGTCGGGCGTCTGATCAACAAAAGTTGTCTGATTACGTTATTGCGGGGGTTTTGCTTGGTATACTCACGCTTGTGAAAAGTACGGGGATTTTTTTCCCCTTATACTTACTTGGATGCTTAATTGCAACAAGAAAATGGAAGGTCCTTGTTAAGTTTTGGATTCCGAGATTAATGCTAATGGGAAGCATCATGTTAGTCGTGCTGCTGCCCTGGATTGTGCGTAATTATTTGTTAGTTCATCAATTTGTGCCAACCATGACAGTAGCGGGGACTGCAGCATTTGATGGCCTGCATGTATGTAAGAATTATTCGCTAGACACTAATGCGCGCAAACTGCATCGCGAAGCATCAAGACGCCGAGCTGAAATGGCTAAACAGCTCAATCTCTCACATTATCCCTCGGGGTATTTCCAATACTTTTATAAGGCTAAGGATGAAGTGGGTTTCAATCAATATCTTTTGAGTTCTGTCTTTGGTGAATACCGAAACTCACCAGAATTACTCCTACGATGTACTTTGCTAAACGGTTTAAATTTTTGGTTTGCGGGACGGACTTGGTCTTCCACCTATCTCAATATGTTTATCCAAATCCCTTATCTCATTCTGTCTGCTATAGGCATTTATTTCTGTACCAAGGGTGGGTGTCGGAAGCAGATGTTTCCTATTCTTGCCTTTGCCACCTATTTCTTTCTCCTGCATTTGCCAATTAATGGAATTGCTAGATATTCCGTCCCCCTGATCCCGTTCCTCGCCATCTTTTGTGGGATTGCGGTCAATAGTTTGCGAAGTAGATATGTAATGAGTCGTTTAAATACATTAGGAGCCCTAGTTTAAGCTTGCGCACAGGTCACCATTGTCGCTGGTTGTCATGGAGGTATTCCATAAATTAAATAAACGTGTTCAGAGTTGGTTGCATCAGAAGTTTAATTTCTAATGCCAGACGTAGATAATGGCCCAATTTTTTTTGGTGCGAATCTATGAAGTAAATCATCGTGTAGGTTCTTTGCCGATTCAAAATTATCATCGATATCCATATGGGTAAACATTGCATTTCTTCCGGTCAAAAAGAGATTCGAAAATAAATTTAGATTGGTTTTTACAATGGCCAGCTGATCCTCGTAGTGCCTATTATAGATGGGATATCCAAACTTTTCGTCTAACAATAAGGTATCAATAACTTTTTCTTTTTGTATGAAGTCAACACTATCCAGGTCATGAATAACTTTTTCAATAATTTTGTCATGAGGATGTTCCATTGTCACTTCTGCGCAAATGACCGTTTTATCCTTAGGAATTCCAAAGTCTGAAAAGTTCTTAAACTCTGAGACCCGGTTCATCAAAAAGTTTTTATTGGCAAAATAGACCCAATGATTGGGGGATACTCTTTTTTGGTCAATCAACAGATAGATGAGTGAAATTCGTTGAAATTGTAAATGAATGGGTATTTCGAGGAGTCGAGCTAATATTGTGATTGGTAGCGTAGACACGACCGCATCATATTCTTCTGTTTTTTCTCCGGCTGCTGTTTCGTAGGTGATGCCTATAACTTTATCCTGATCAACATGCAAAGCCTTCACCGACGTGGAAAGGCGAACGTTATCTTGGATTTTCTGGTATAAACTTTGGCAAAACGCACCATATCCTCCTTCCTTGGGATAATAAAAATGGTTGAAGTAGGTCTTGGTATTTCTTTTGATCATATCAAGAACTCCAGAAACGCGAATTTTTTGGGTAGCCCAAGCCGTAGAAATTTCGTTGGCAGGAATACCAAATAATTTCTCTGTGTAGGGTCTGAAGAAAAATTCCGTTAAGGATTGGCCATATTTTCCAATAGTAAAGGAATCAAATGATGCGGCGGCTATATTGGGCTTTGAGTCTTTCCTCAAATAATCCCACACAAAAGATATTCCTGGATTTGGGAAAAATTTTAGTGCTAACTCAATTGGGTTCACTGGGTCAGTGATCCATTTGCCATCGATGAAAATCTTGCTTTGCCGAATATTGTGAACAAGGGGGACAAGAGAAGAAAGAGTTTCAAGTGTGGCTTTATTATTTGTATATAATCGGTGGGCCGCAATATCGCAATTGAACCCATGCCATTGAAATGAACGAGCTAACCCGCCACAAACGGGTTGGCGTTCAAATATAGTTGGAGACCATCCAGACTGTTTAAGCAACCATCCTAAGCTCAAGCCAGAGATGCCACCTCCTAAAATTGCGATTTTCATGAATTTTTTTTTCTAGATATTTTTGAATGGACCATAATTCTCCCAAAGTATAAATGATATGGTATGAAATTATTTCACCCCAATTTTTCAAATTTGGCAATATCTTACTACAGTGGGCAATGGGAAATTATTTAGTTGTCTACTACCTAATCTACTCCGTCG
>JAVJHY010725765.1:0-17491 GCA_035593235.1 Phascolosoma agassizii | reverse complement strand
ACATAAAAGGAACCAACCGGACAGGTATCATAGCTGGATTTTTACTTATCATAACTGCGGATTAGTGCCATGACTAAACAGATATGCCGAAAAATTCTCGCATACGATTGGGTTTGATTCACTCTCCATACAGAGTTAAATAAACGCAGGATTATTCTAAAAAGCCTATTAGCAAGTTTCTACTCAATTCTTCTCTTTATTAATGAGCATTAAGGCAAACTCCAGCTGCGCATCTTTGAAATTTAGAAAATCTTGAACAGTACTTCGAATTATATAGTCGGGAATAGTGCCTCGCCCAACAAATCTGGTTTCAGTGCTGTTCATAACATACTTGGCCAGTGGAATTTGCACCACAATTCTTGTGTTAGGAAGGGTAAGAGCAGCAAAGTCTCCACCATGTCCTCCATGGTAGGCGCCTCCTGACTCCTCGCCAATAAAAGTTGCTAGATTGTTGAAATGTGCTGCAGCTATAAACTCTGCTGTTGTGGAAGCACTTCGCCCATTCATTAAAATATATACCTTTCCTTGAAAACCATTTTCTTTTGGTTGTTGTATCAGTAGCCCTGGATCGTAATCCGGTTTGGTAGCTAATCTTCCATCCGCCATAAGGTAGACTTTGTGGCGATTTGCCTTAAACCAATCCGCATTTTTATCGGTATGTTCGAATAGAAATACAGTATCAGGAATAATTGCATTCGCATATATAGAGTCGAAATATTTGGTGGGTTCGCTGATCAGATGTGTAAAAAGATACGCGCCTTGCCTATCGTCGCCTCCACCATTATTTCGAACATCGATAATCAGGTTATTGCTCTTTTTCTCTTTTATCTTTTTAAAAGCATCTGATACAATAGCGTTGAACTCCTGAGAAAGAAAATTGCCCAAGGTAAGCAAAGCCACGTCGTCTGACAGGAATTCGTATCGAATAGGGGTTGATCTGTTTTTTTGCTCAATAGCTACATAGTGATCAGTAAATTTCCTCACTTCCTGATCCTTTTGAGAAATGTATTTTTTGTAATTTCTGGTCCACTGACGGATAGTGACGGGTTTATATGTTTTGCTGAATCTTTCGCCACTTGCTTTTTCCAATTCAACAATGTAGGTTGACGACTGATCGAGTAATAGATAGTACCATAGCTGAAAATCAAACCCGTAATCCAAGCGGCTATGTTTGTTGGTAAGAATGTCACCATCCGATGGGAAATATGGAATAAGGTTCGAATATATTGACTCAATCGATAGACCATTAATACTTATTATTCTAGTTCCCATTCGAAGGCTGGCTTCAGCAGATAAATCAGCTTCTGCATATGCCTTCAAGGTGTCAAACTCCCAATAAATTGGGAGCGGGAAAAATTTACCTCTTTTAATTATTCGATTGAGAGTAGATGACTTGGGTGTAGCAACCGTATGCTGGCATTTAATTTTAGCTACCATGGCACAGATCTCCCTGTAAAATTCCTGGTAAGTAAGATCGACATCAAGGCGATTCTTCAGTTCACTAAACATAGATTCCATTGCAGGTTTATTCGTATACCGATAAAGGCCCGGATGGAATTTAACTAACCCCTGCCTAAAAATCACAAAGTCATCTTGCAATTGATTGGATGAAAACTTTTGATCAAAAACCGCTTCAAAACGAGATTGAGCGTTTAGTTGAAATGTTATAATTGCAAGAAACGCCCAGGTAAGTCTCATTTTTAATGATGTTATTGACCTCAAAATATTGACTCAAGAAATGAAGAATAAAAGTGCCAATCTTCTCAATTCTAGTTTTGAGAATAGATTTTCCTCTTCATTCCCGATTTTGTTTCGAGTAATACTCCCTTGGTGAAAGATCTGTCAACTGCTTAAAGACCCTCTGAAAAGTAGGCTGAGAATTAAACCCACATTCAAAGGCAATCCCAGCTAGTGTTAGATGCTCATTATTTGGAGCTGCCATCCTTTGTTTTACCTCTTCGACCCGATAGTGATTGACAAATGCATTAAAACTTTTAAAGAGATGCTGGTTTAGTACATGAGATACCGTTCGTTGATCTGAATTGATATGTTTTACCAATCGCCCTAATGTTAAATCGTTCTCAAGGTAAAGTTTGTCTTTTTCCATAGCTTTTTTTAGAGCCGCTATTTGCACTTTATACTCCTGTTCGGTTAAGTGAATCCTTCCATTTTCGGTACCCCGTTTTCTAGTAGGTCTGATATGTAAGAAGCCCTTTATACCAAGTGCGTAGATGAGCAATGCCAAAGGAATATAAACAGGATAGTATTTCAGGTTTTCCATTAGCACAAGTCTATAAGATGGAATTGTGTATGGTATAAGATATGCTAGCCAAATCACTTGAAAAACCAGAAACAGATTCAAAAACTGATTGAGCCATAAAAGGTCGGGACGGCGCCTAGATCTTTTTTGTTGGTCATATCTAGAGTTAATTTCCTTCAAATATTTTTTAGTGATCAGTAGGTAAGCGGTGATAGATATCCAATATGGAATGTCTAAGTAGGTATTATATTGATCGATAGCAAGACCCCATTCAGACAGATTGGCTTGGCTAAATGATTTTAACAAATAGCCTGCGGTGAGTATCCAAGCCAGAATAATTGGTGCCAGATCAAGGATCACCGGTAAGAAGTGTAACCAACTTTTAGGTTTCCATTTGAATGAAGGCTCTAAAATAGAGCAAGCGTAAAAATATATGAGTGGCCCAACCGGCATTATCACAATGGTAGGTACAAAGCTCAGAATAACCCCCATTTGCCAAAACAGAATGGTCTCATTTAAATACATACTCAGTGATGCTAAGGATAGTACAAATAACAATGTAGCTAGCAGACGTTCAGCAATTCTTCTTGGAGGGGTCGAAAACAGCAAGAAACTAAATATGAAGCCCTGTAAAGCACCTAGCAGAATGATAGTGTTAAGAAAATCGAACAACATATCATCACAAGGTAAGAATGCCGTCAAATTTTTGCAATGAGCAATACATAAATTAGTGAAAAGCTCTGTCTGGTACCGAATAGGTGGAGAAGGAAGATAAAACGGAGGTATTGATTCCTTTCTAAAGGGTTAAGCAATCTTTGGATTATAGCTTTCAATTAATTCGATAAATTGCTGCTTATTATTCGGTGAGATGTAAGCTTCTTTATGTCCATTATATGTGATTTGCAAACGTTCCATTTTGTGAGACAACATCATGATATCATTGAATTGAAATCTTAAAGATGTCAAGGCTCCAATGATTAGCAACTTTATTAAAGTTACAACTAGGGCCTAACCGGCGTTAATAGAGAATGTCAAACTAGATGAGGTCAATAGAATAAACCAACTCTTCCTTGGTGTTGGTAAATTTGAGAATAATTCGATCTCCTTCTTTTGCTGGAAAAATCAATTCTTCGAACTGATAACCCTCAATTAATTTATATGAACTAAAGACTCTTGTTTCTAATCCGTCCGCATTTCTAATCGGCCTTATTCCTTTGGCAAGAGTTACTTCAACTCCTATTTGGTTTTCAGAGTTTTGAATAATCGTTTTTTCATCAGCTATGTGTATTGAGATCTTACTTTTTGTATCGGACTCAATTCCTTTTCCAATATCTAAAACGGTGTCATTAATACGAAATTCAATTAGTGAACCCAAGGCATTGTGTCTAACAAATGGCTCAGAGCTCGATAATTCTGGAGTAAGCCCGCTAAAGAAAAGAATAATTGTGATGACTGGGAACATCGACTAGCTGTTTAATTCATTTGTTCTACAACGCACCAATCTATTTACTATTGCCACGCTCAGAAGCCATTTTGGTCTTGAGTCTTAGGCACACCTTAGAAAGTAAATAAAACGCAGGGTTTAAATTGATACTAAGTGCGATCATTCTGACTTCAATGAATTCACAGGGTTCGATCTAGCTGCAGAATAGGTTCGAAAGCTAACTGTCAAAACAGAAATCAAAGAGATGGCTAAACATGGTATCAAAAACAGTTCGATACTCAAATTTGTCTTAAAGGCGTAATTATCTAGCCAAGATTGGCCTCCATATAAAATCATAGGAATAGCAAGAATAGCGGCAATTGATAGAAGGGCTAAATAATCCTTGGAAAGTAAAAGCATGATGTTGCCAATATTTGCCCCAAGAACCTTTCTTATACCGATCTCCTTAGTTTTTAAAGTTAAGGTAAACGAAACTAAAGCAAAAAGGCCCATGCAAGCTATAAAAATCGCAAGTGTTGTGAAAGCCAAGAACAAATTACCAAATTGGACATCGGAAAGATACTGCTGGTTGAATTCATCCTCTAAAAAAAAGTACGCGAATGAATTAGCAGGAAAAAAAGACCTATATATGTTTTCAATATGACCAATGGATTGTTCAATATTGGCCATATTCATTTTAATTGAGAAATAACCACCTTCATCTCGTGATAAACTAAATAGATACGGTGTATGTCCTTCTTTCAAGCTATGCCAATGAAAATTTTTAATGACTCCAATAACCGTGTATGTTTTTGTGTCATTAATGCCTCTAATTAGTTTTTGTTGAATGGCATTTTCTGGTGATCCAAGCCCAAAGACACGAACAGCCTCTTCATTAATAATTACAACCCGTTCCTCACTATTACTATATTGATTAAACGAACTCCCGGCAAGGAATTCGAAATCGTAGACTTCTGGAAATCCCAATCCAGCAAAAACACGCTGCCCATCTTGAATTGTACTTTCTTGTGCTCCAAGTTTCAGAATGCCGAGGTTTCCATTGCTACCCCTTCCTGGTACACTGCCCGAACCTGTTACGTTGGATATGGAATGATGACGTGCAATCTCAGTTCTGAAAGCCTGCAATGTTTCCATATCTAAGTTCTCTTCTGGGCCCCTTAGTACCAGTATCTTTTCCATAGCAATGCCCAATTCCTTATTTTTCATATACGTAATTTGCTTATATACCAAATAGGTAGCCGATATAAGGAGCATGGAGATTAGGAATTGAAAAGTTATTAGTCCTCGCCTCAGGTTGAAACCTTTCGTTTTAGTCGTTTTGTAGGACCCAAGCATATTAAGTGGTTTGTATGCCGATAAAACGAAAGCCGGATACAATCCAGAAAGAATTGAACCTAAAATAATGGCTACCCAGAACCACAGCCAAAACATAGGCATGTGCAGAACACTCAATTCTAACTTCTGCCCTACTAGCTGGCTCAAAATTGGAAGTGTCACAAATGCTATTAATACGCCTATAGTGGCAGCCATTAGATTAACCAAAATAGACTCCACCATAAACTGACCGATCAACTGCTTTTTAAGTGCCCCACTTGTTTTGCGGATACCTACTTCTTTGGCCCTATCAATGGAACGAGAGGTTGAAAGGTTGATATAATTGACCCATGCTATGACCAAAATAAAAACGGCGATAATTGAAAAAGTTCGAATGTCTTTAATATCTCCAGCATTGGTTGTAATACTCGCTCCGGTAAATGAGCTAGATTTCAAATGAACGTCTACCAGAGGTTGAAGTAAAACTTTCTCAATAATATTCGCCCCAGCGTTGCTTTGCCCCCTGTACTTTTCAATTACCTGGTCCAACTTTTCACTTACCGCTTTAAGGTCAGCGGGTTCATCTAAGGTTAAATAGGTCACAAAATTACTACGGTCCCAACCGTCGCTATCCTTATATAGCAAACCAAAGACGGCATACTCCAGTAAATTTTCCATTGGCAATAAGAAATCAAATTGTAAATGGCTAGCAATCGGGACTTCCTCGAGGACTCCGCTAACGGTGTAAATCCCAGGTGATAGATCTCCTCCTACCTTCAATGTTCTGCCAATTGGGTTATCGGTACCGAAGTATTTAGAAGCGGCTTTTTCGGTGATAACTATATTGAACTTTTCTGCAAATACTGATTCCGTACTACCAAGTTTAAGTGGAAAATCGAATATTTGGAAGAACGTCACATCCACATAAAGCATATCATTAGCATCTTCTTTAAAATGCTGATCAGTATTTGGGTTGGTTACCGTTGCACCGCCACTTTGAGGATGAATTCTGACATATTGGAGAATCTCTGGAATAATTTCTTTTGCTGTCGGACCGATTGCAAAGGTAGTAGAAGCGTAGGGATGTTCTAAGCCTTCCTTGACTTCATAACGATTGATCCGGTAGGTATTTTGAACATTTTCATGAAACTTATCATAACTCAATTCAAAATAAATATATTGACCAATTAATATGCAAACTCCCATTCCCACCGCCAAGCCTACTATGTTAATCAAGGAATAGCCTTTGTGTTTGATGAGATTTCTCCAGCCAATTTTAAAATAGTTTTTATACATAGCGCAATGGATGAGTTTGTGAGTTTCTGCAGCTGGATCTTGTTTTTATATCTATCCAATAGGTCTATCTCAATGCCTTAGTCATATTCTCTTTACAGGACCGCCGCAAAGCATCTATCCAGCCTAGAAGCTTATAGCGGTATTCGAACGTTTACTTATTTACTCTGCTCCATTAACTATGGCAATAAATATGCCATCGCAAAACATCACCTAATTTAGTAAATAGGAGGCTCTGATTGTTCGCTGACGTACGATTTTGTACGTTGTCGTGCATTGCTGATTGGTTGAAGACAATGCAGGGGATGTACTATAATAATGAAAGTCAATCAATACGGTTGTTTGAGTTAACTGCTAATCCAACAGTTAATCAAAACGCAGGTTAAATTATTCACGATATCGTTAAGACGTATTTATATTCATATATTATTGCAAGATTCGAAACCGCTTCTTTTAATTTCGTTTTCCAACTGGAGTTTTTTAATGCTAAAAATCACAAACTCGGTTTTACAAGTATCAAGCTATAGAGTGCAACATTTTACAAGTTTATTGGTCTTTATTAACGTAGATAATTGATAAATGGGCTGAGATGTTCCTGATCATCAGAGAGAATCAGTTAATTTTACCTTAGTTGCATGCCTGAAAACATGAATCTGATAAGGATATTGCTCATCAGCGTTTGTTTTGCTTCTCAATTATTTGGGCAAAACGCTGGTGAGATTATTTTGAAAATACGTCAGGAATCCGAGAGCAACTCACAGATAACTCACACCGTCAGCTATTTGTCTGATGTTTTTGGACCTCGATTGATGGGAACACCAAACTATTATGAAGCTGCATTGTGGGCAAAAAATGAGCTTGAAAAGTGGGGAATAGACAATGTTGATTTGTCATCTTTTGATAATGGGCATAGGGGTTGGGAATCTTTGACTTTTAAAGTAGAAATGATTGCGCCTTCTTTTGGCAACATCACTGCCCACCCACTGGCCCATACCAGTTCTACCCAAGGGCCCAAAGAGGGCGACGTACTGCTAATTGAAAGCTTTGATGAGGTTTACGAGTGGGAAGGACAATTGAATGAAAAGATTTTACTTCTAGAGTTTTATTATCATCCAGCTAAAAGCGTTTCAACACCTTTTTCACAGAGACTGTCCACTGAAGTTCTAGAAAAAGCTAAAAACAATTCGGACCCGAACAATCTAGTAGTAGGCTATCACAGCAGACGATCTACTGCTCAAGTCTTTAAATTCAGAGAACAAACTAAACGGGATAGAGCAAAGTTTTTTGAATTTTGTGAATCACAAAATGTACTTGCAATTATTGAGCCTAGTGATTACCCATATGGTATTTTACATACCGATGGCAACCGGACAGTTCCTTCATTTAGTCTTACTAATGACATCAAACCCTTGGCTTCCTTTGTAATTAGTAATGAACATTTTGGAAGGTTGTCACGGTTAGTCAATATGGGTCATAAACCCAGATTGAAAGTAAGTCTTGAATCCAAATTCTATTACGATCCCACATACAACGTAAATGTAATTGCCGAAATCGAAGGTACTGATTCCAAATTGAAGGACGAATTGGTAATAATTGGGGCTCACCTGGACAGCTGGCATGCGGGAACTGGGGCTACTGACAACGCTGCAAATTGTGGTGTAATGATGGAGGCTTTACGAATTTTAAAAGCAACCAGCCTTGCTCCAAAACGGACTATTCGTATGATCCTATGGGGTGGGCATGAACAAATTTTTTCAGGATCTGCCTCTTATATTAATAATAGAGTAGGTAATCTATTTACTGCAAAACCTAAAAAGGAACATTCTAAGATCTCCGTCTATTTAAATTTGGATAATGGTGCAGGAAAAATTAGAGGTTTATATTTGATGGGCAATGACGAAGTTCAGCCGATTTTTACTGAGTATTTGGAACCTTTTCAGGGAGACAATACTCTTACTCTCCAAAATGCCAACCAGACGGATCATGAACTATTTGACTATCAAAACATCCCAGCATTTCAGTTTATTCAAGACCCATTAGATTACATCAGCGCCTTGCATCATACAAACTTAGATCTCTATGAGTATGTTCCTAAAGAAGATCAGAAGTTCAACGCTGAGTACATAGCTTATCTAGCTTACATGGTAGCACAGAGAGATGAATTACTACCTCGAAAAAAATTCAATTCGCCTATTCCGAGTGCTAATGGTAATGTGATGTTTCGAATTGACGGATACCAAGAAGCAAAACAGGTTTTTTTAGTTGGCAACTTTAATAATTGGAATATGTTCGGTACGCCTTTAGCCAAAACTTCAGATGGATGGCAGTGTAAAATTGATCTTGCAAATGGTAAATATGTGTATAAATACATTATTGATGGGTCCTGGACGGCCGATCCAAGAACGCCTAAAGAAGAACTTGTCAAAGATGGAAAGGGACATGCCGGTTTAACGGAGATAGAAGTAAAATGATATTATATCCTTTTAATAACCGCAGTCATGAACCATATCAAGTTAAACCCCGATTTCAAATAAAAAATGCAAATAAAGGCGTTCAGTTAGCAACCAATAAATGAGTTAATTAAAACGAAGGGTTAGTTAACGCCCCTCCTTATTTTAATTTCCGCATTTTAAATGAACCAAAAAACCTCTATTGGTTTAGGTGAATTTGAATAGTTGCTGTGAAAATAAAAAGGGGAAAGGGTATGTTTTTCGGTAGGGTGGTTTGTCGAACCAAGATACGAGATCGACCCAATGCCAATGATAAATTTACAGATGCGCCTTTATGTTTACTTACTCTTGAATGGTGCAACAAGTTATTTTAGCTATTCTACGACCATTGAAGATGGAGATGCTAGCAGTCAGGATTTGAACTGAATAACTTGGACCAACAGACCGATATAAAGCTAAGGCCGACAAGTGGCTAGCTAAAGTAAAACGCAGGGAAATGTTAATTGAGGGTCACTAATGAGAGTGGGAAATACCCTTTATATGGATATCAATCTATTCAAGATAGATCTATCACTGACAATATCTCAGATAATTCCATAAAATTAATTAAATTCAATAAGCCTTAAAAATTAACCTGCGATACCAAATTGAATCAACTATGAAATCCCTACTTGTAGTCACCGTTCTTACCGTTGCAATACAGACACTATACGGTCAGAATTTTGAAAAAGTAACATTTAATACTGACACGTCTAACGGTTATTATTTAGCGGTCCCACCTGATTCGGAAGAAATCAAAGGCGTTTTACTTTTGCTACCCGGGTTTTCTCAGGATGCCGAGAGTATTTTTCCCGAAACCAAACTGCATAATGTAGCCTATTTAAATGAAATGTTAACGGTTGCCGTTGCCGGTGGAGCAAAACTGTATGCGGATGATTCAGTGGTTATGAGATTAAATCAGGTGATAGAACATATTATAATGAGATATAATGTGACAGCAGATAGTTTTATCATCGGTGGATTCTCAGCAGGTGGGACGGTTTGCTTACGGTATGCAGAATATTGCTTTGAGCGCAAGAATGAAGTACCCGTTTTGCCTAAAGCGGTTTTCTCAGTGGATTCTCCTGTGGATTTATTTCACATTTGGGGTTACTTTGAGCGTGAACTTGACAGGAATTTTTCGCAAGTAGGAATGAATGAAGTAAATTTCGTTAAAAGGGTAATGATTAACGAAATCGGCGACCTTGCCAATAATGTTGAAAACTACAATCGGCTCACCCCTTTCAATGCCAAATTAGAGCGGCCAGGAAATGAGCGGTTTTTAAAGGATATCAGCGTTCGGGTTTATCACGATGTTGACATAATATGGCAATTGAAAAATCGCAGAAGAAGCCTGTATGACTCCAATGCTTTGCCAGCTTCGGAATTTATTAATAGACTGGTGCTATTAGGTAATGATCGTGCTGAATTCATGCAAGCCAAACAACCAGGGGTCCGAAGTAATGGGTTGCGACACACCCATTCCTGGTCAATTGTTGATGAGGTAGAGCTAATTCAATGGGCATTAGCAAATCTTGATGAATAGCTGTATCCAGAACCTGACAGATTTTACTAATGATAAACTGACTAGTAAATAAAAACGCAGGGTTCAATTAACCAAACCTTCCCGATGACCATAGGGATGATTTCCACATTTTAAATGAGCGGGTAAAACCTGCAGGGGTTTAGGTGCGTCTGAATATTTGCTGTGAAAATAAAAAGGAACAAAAGGGAAAGGGGCTTTGGTTTTGGTGGGGTGGTTTGCTAAGGCACTATTTAAGGGCAATTATGGCGGGTGAAAAGAAAAAGCTTGGCTTATGAGATTATGCGGGCCAGGATTGGCTTCGGTTTGTACGGAAGTTTTTAATGCCGGTGGAAAGGAAAAGGAAACGAGGCGGGTGAAAGGAAAATAGGTTTTGGAGAGGATGCCGGTGAAAAAAAAGAATCAGACAGCTGGTATGCGGGGGGGAAAAGAAAAATCATTATCTCAGTTAGCGACTATAGATTAAATGCATTTACTAAATGGTCTCTACTTCCTCGGAATCCAGTAGACTTAGAAGCGTATCAATATCGCTGATATTGATCATTTTCAGATCTCGAAAATCAGCCCTTTCATTTTCTATTTTCCTTTTCAGGTCTCCAAAGTTCAGATACCACTGGGGCGAAAGGTTGATCAGCTGGGGGTGTGTTACCAGGCTGGTAACGAAAGTAGAGTAACTACTGAAACAATGCCTGAGTGCTGCGATGTTGCGGCACTGAAAAGTCTTGGTGCGGATGCTGATCAATTCCTGTATGGCTGCTTCTTTTGTCATTTTCAGCTAAAATTAGCAGGATTCTATTTGATTATTGACTAATAAATATAACTTATCCTTAATGAAAGTTAAGGCTTTCATGGTATTACCATGTCCTATAGTTTAGATTAAATCGTTATGGCTCAAATAAAACTTGTCTGCTGGAATATGTCCTGGATGAATGACCTCTTTAACCGGTTGGGTAATTTCAGGCCGGATGATGAAGTGACCATTCACGATAAAGAGGCTACGGTCAAGCAACGTCGTGACCAACTGGCCAAAGTAATTGAAGCTTTGGATCCAGACATATTGGTAGTGGTGGAAGGACCGAATCGCACCGAGGAGTTGCAGCTCTTTTTTGATACCGATGTGGTAGGCAAATGGAAATGTCATATTCAAAACACGCCTAGAAGTGCCCAAGCGGTAGGCTGTGCCTTCCGCACTGACAAAGGCCGGTTCAAAAACAGTCCTTTCAAAATATTTGATACCGGCAGTATCGATGCTTTCAAGCCCTTCGAGATGGACAATGAGAATGATTCCATCACAGAAAAATACAAGTTCACCCGACGGCCGCTTTATGTGGAAGCGAAACCAAAGACGGGTAAAACCTTCAGATTAATGGGCTTGCACCTGAAAAGCAAAGGTATCTTTGACAGTCTGGAGTGGTCCAGATGGTGGCAGCAATCGGAAGCTAATAGGCGGCGTATCTTGGCTGAAGCCACACAAATAAGGTTGAACTTCCTTAATCCATACCTTAAAGAGAATACTACCAAGAATAAGCCGTTGGTTGTTTGTGGTGACATCAACGACGGGCCAGGGTTTGATGCGGCTGAGAAAAAGATCTTTGCCAGCGGCATTGAAAGATTGATGGGGCATGTATGGTGCCCGGAGTTGGTGATGGGCAATGCGTTATATGATAATTTGCTCACCGAGAAAGAAAAGAACCAAATGGACTTCAGCGACTTGTCCACTACCAGTTTCAAAGATCCTATTTTTAACTATGTCTACCACCGGGTATGGATCGATCACATTTTGTACACCAGAAATGTGGCAGGATGGGTGAAGAAAGGCGCCATCCATGAGAAGATCAATGACAAGTTTATATGGAGGGAATATCCATTTTCTTCCGATCACTACCCGGTAAGCTGTATGATCGATCTTGATTGAAAAATGTTTTTAGAATTCTCAGGGTTGCAACATGCGCTTTTTGCAGGTGAAAAAGAAAAAGCTTTGGGGTGAGGCGGATGAAAAGCAAGATGCAATTGGTGGGTTTTGCTGGTGAAAAGGAAAAAAGAGGGGGAGGATCAAGTCAAAAGAGGTCTTTTAAAGGCTGTTACCTGGATTAACTCGTACCAGGCCAGGGCCGGACGTCTGTAGGTGATTCTCAGGGCTTTAACAGGTGCTTTTTGCGGGTGAAAAAGAAAAAATAGAGGCCTTTGAGAGATTGTGGGTGAAAAGAAAAGTGTGTTGAAGGCGAGTGAAAAAGAAAGAATTGTATCGGTGAGATCTGGCTCAACTGTGTTGTAGAATTTGCGGGTGAAAAGATAAAATAGTGGCCTTTTGAGAGATTGTGGGTGGAAAGAAAAGATGTTCACGTGGGTCAGGTGTATTTAGTTTGTGGGTGATTTGGTTGGCGGGTGAAAAGAAAGAAAATGGACCATTTCCAAGGCTATTCAGTCTATGCCCACGACTCACCTCCTACCCTTTGCAGCTCATGAAGTTTAATTAGTTTGCGGTCAAATATTTGTGCATATAATTGATCTGCTTTCTGCCTATATTTGAGACTATGGCAGGTAATCTCAAAAGCAGCGAATTCAGTTCCTTAGTAGCGGAAATCAGATCCTTGGTGCTGGATGCCCGTCAGAAGGCGGTCCAAAGTGTCAACAGCATTTTGGTGCAAACCAATTGGGAGATCGGCCGCTATGTTGTGGAATATGAGCAAAAGGGGAAGAAAACCTCAGAATATGGCTCGCAGTTGATTGATAGCCTTGCCAACCAACTAACCCTGGATCTAGGTAAGGGATTTAGCAGGAGTCAAATAGCTTATATGCGGGCTTTTTATCTGGCTTATCAAAATGTCCAGACACTGTCTGGACAATTGAGCTGGTCACACTATGTGGAGTTAATCAGTATAGAGAATGAGCTGGAAAGAAGCTTCTATGAGAAGCAATCGCTAAAAGAAGGATGGTCCGTACGAGAGTTAAAACGGCAGAAATCCAGCGCATTATTCCTACGCATTGCCCACAGCAAAGATAAAGAGGGCATCCTGTCCTTAGCTAAGGAAGGGCATGTGATTGAAAGCGAAACTGATATCGTTAAAGATCCTTATGTTTTAGAGTTTTTAAAAATACCAGAAGACCACCGTTATTCTGAGAAAGAGCTGGAAGCAAGGATCATCGACCACCTTCAGCACTTTTTGTTAGAACTTGGTAAAGGCTTTGCCTTTGTTGCGCGCCAGTACCGCATCACTCTCAATAACACGCATTTTTTTGTCGATCTAGTCTTCTACCATCGCATACTGAAATGTTTTGTGCTCTTTGATCTCAAGATCAACCAGGTCAAACACACCGACATCGGGCAAATGAACATGTACTTGAACTACTTTACCAAGGAGGAAAACACGGAGGGTGACGGGCAACCGATCGGCATTATCATGGCAGCGGAGAAAGATGATATCATCGTTGAATATGCAACCGGTGGGATCACTAATAAGCTCTTTGTATCAAAATATCAAACTTACCTTCCGGATAAGAAGGTGTTGCAGGAGAAGATACGGGATTTGTTGAAGTAGGAACACGGCTAAAAAATCGTAAGCGAATCCTCGCAAATCTATATGACCATTCAGCACAGACGCAGCCTGCTTTTTTTGATTCTCTTGATCACCACGTGCATTTTATCTTTTTGGAGTGGTTACCGTATCGGTAAATTCGACGGGCAAAGGGAGACCTTTGAAAAAATTGAGAAGAGGCTAGAAGAAAGATCGACCGCAGACCAAACGGTCAGCCTAGCCAGCCAGAGCCAATGTTTCTACCTGGTCTCACTGAAGGGAGAAAAAGCGGTGCTTTTGACTTTGCTGGAATCCGGCAATTGCGACTTAAAAAATGATGGTCACTTTATCAATTGGTTCTTATATACCTACCGCAGCACAGACAAGCCTTGGTTTTCAAAGTTTATGGAATCAAACGACTTGCATGTGTCCGGACCCTACGATTCAAAAGCTGAGATGATGGGATTTAAAGATCTCGTGATTGAACATGAGAAGGGAAAAGGTAATACGGTATATGCGGATTCTACCACTTACTACTAGCTAACTGCCAATTTTCACACTAGCACAATTGTGTGAAAATTCGTTTTACTTAGGTAGCGTGTTGTAAGACATATGGGTTCGCTATGGTCTTTTGGCCGAATCGTTTAAGCAATGCAGCTTCGTTCTCCTGATCGATGTCTTCCTGCTCCAAGATTTCCTTCACAACAGGTTGTTTCAATCCAGGAATTCGTATTCGAAAAAAGGGCCAAAGTGTTTCACTGCGGTACTTCTTGTTAACATCTGGAAATCCAACAATAAGTTTGTACTCACCTGTAAGCTTTTTGAACTCATCAGTATACTTAAATCGCCATTCCCCATCTTTACAATCCAGCACAGCTATCTGAATGCCATCAACGGTCAGCTTAAACTTAGCTTTCTCACTTGAGGGTAAGTGCATAGCCATGTCCTCATCGCTTTTGCTAAACCACTTTTTGATTTTACTTAACATAATTCAGATGTTTCTAATACGTTCAAATCGTCTCTTCAAAATCAACTCAACCAGCTCACACCGCTCTGGAATAAAATGTGGGAAAAACTCAGTTTTCAGCATTTCCAGCACATTTCTCTCCTTCTCCTGTGTAGCCAGTTCATCAATAATCACTGCATACCTATTATCCACCTCCTTTACAAATTTAATTAAATCAAAATGATTCGCCTCAGTATTGTTCTCCAAGCTAATTCTTGGATATGCCTTTTCGATATAATTAACGACCTTTTTACCTCCTTCATTGTGAACCTTAAGATAATGTACGATATTTTCATCGCTCAAGTTCCACAACAACCCCCTTGCTGAATCATAGAGCGGGGCGAATTCAGGTATTTTGCCTGTTCTTTTCTTGGTATCTATGATACCCCAGTTGTAGAAATGTCTGTCATTATTGCCTACCAAAGAATCGAAACCTATCATGCGAACCAAATCCTCCAAAATAGAGTTGCAGCTCCCTGGGTATACTGCTTTGATAGATTCCATAATAAACTCGAATGTAAACAAATCCCTTGCCGTTTTTTTGTCGTTGGCAATTTCATCAGCCAAATCCATATCCCCAAGATGCTCACCACAAACCTCAGCCCCGTGGTTCAACGTTTCATTTCTAGTCAAGAAATACTTGCTCAAAAATCGAATTTGACCAGAGGCTTTGACTAACCTTACATCATTCATTAGCATTCCCATCTCTTGTCCTATTCGGTTAATCATGTATTCGATTACAGATTCATGTGGATACCACTTCTCCGCCGATTTAGCAATAAAGGGAATCCATGATTTTAGCCTTTTCCTTCGAATTCCGCTTCTTCTTACATAGAAATAGGCTTTAATAAATTGTTTGGGTGCATCACCGTCCAAAGGCCATTGTTTTACGTAATAATCTTTCTCCCTCAGGATTTCAATTCGGTTCTCATTCAGTAAGATACCCGAGTTGTTTTCAGAAACTTCTTGTCTGAGCGTTGTTCTTAATCTCTTATCAGTCATAGGGAAATCTAATATTGCCTCCTTTGGGTCGTAGAAATTAATAATAGCTAAAAAATCTGAGAATTAGTAGTATCAAAACTGGGGTGAGGCACTCTAGAAAAAGATTGCTTGTCAGATGTAAGCAAATGCATGAAAAATACTTTGTTAAGCGTTCCGGTCTCTTCTCTGGCCTAGGTCTTATAGTACAGATTAGGGCTATTTTTTTAAATCAGTATTTTAGAATGAGCAACAGGGTCGTCTTGCTGCATTTCGAGTGAAAATGCGGAAACCAAGATTTACTATGAAGGAAGAAACCCACAAGTCGATTGAAGAACGTCTGCAAACCTAGAAACCACCATGGTGGAACAAGAACATCGGCCCGTTCAACTGGTGGAAGCGCAAGCAAAAATTGCCAAAAGGGGATCAAAGGAGACACGCCTCAGAAAGGATATTCAAGGGCAAACCACAATGCTATGCTTTCCTGAGAGAAGTATAAGAGACCAAGCATCTGGGTAGTATGATCTGTGCGATTCTCAGGGCTTTTAAATCCTCACCTAGCGGGTCACCACCATCACTTTTTCGGCAATTTTAACCGCCGCTAATTGGTTAGAAAGAACTTCGCAATGTGCTAATAACGGTTGAGAACAAATTGGTTGCAATCGAAAGTAGAGGAAATCCGTAAGCTTGAAAATTTTTTTGAATTCTAGTTAAAATTCCTCTCTCCAGGATTTATCTGAATCATCGTCAAACATATCATCTTCCGAATCGTCAAGATGTTCATAGTCTTGTCCTGGTTCGGAGTTTATTTCGCCGTTATGGAAATGCCCAGGGAATTCCTCCAGTATAGTTGTTTCGGATTCGTTTGTCACAGTGGCCACATTGACCAATTTCCTTTTGTTACTCTTTACTAGCGACAAAGTCTCCTTAAAAAAACTATCTACTCTGGGATATTTCTCTAACTCCAACTTAAACCTTTCAATGCTAGGAGTGTCCAGATCTAGGTCCTCAGTATTAATAAAATTCTGAATTTCATCGTACAATACTGGATTGTAGAAATCGATGCAAAATGCCAATATCAAGCTATTGACGTAGTCAGATTTTTGTACGAAGGATCTATCTGCAATCGGATCAAGCGCATTTAGGACATTCGCTAGTTGATAGTAATTCCTTGAGCTCTCGCGAAGATTTAACGCATTTTCAATTTCGTCTTGAGCCCTTGGTAAATCTCCTAATTCAAGGAATCCTCTAGATAGAAAATAATGAAGGATTTCGGTATCTTCTAAGCTCAAACATTTTGTAAATTGGAGGATTGCTACCTCTGCTTCACCAGACAATAAAGCATATACACCTAAGGTAAAATCTTTCTCTATACTTACCTCAGACGTCGCTAATGTCTTCAGTTTACCATAAAGCTCGGTTATTTGGGGCTCAGTATTATCTTTTGTCTTGGAGGATGGATCGATAGTTAGATAAGAATACGCTTTTAGTAAATAATGAAATCCTAATTTTAGCCGAGACTTTAACAAATATTCGATACTTAATTTGAAATAGTATGCCCCAACTATAATGCCCCGTAATTTAGGGCAGGTAGTTAAGTTATTACCTAAGTTTAACTTTAACTATCTGACCAATGAAAACAAGTAGAA
>JAVJHY010724702.1:0-13058 GCA_035593235.1 Phascolosoma agassizii | reverse complement strand
GAGGGCGCGTAGGCTGACGAGATGGATTCGGCTCCCACCACCTTTGACGGAGTGCTCGACATGGTTCGCCACGGGCCAGACACCTGGGTTGGGCTGAGCGCCGACTATCAGTGGGGCCGAATCTATGGCGGCCAGGTGGTGGCCCAAGCGCTGTGGGCGGCGCTGCAGAGCGTCGATGATGAGTTCTTCCCCCATTCGCTCCACGCCTACTTCATCCGAGGCGGCACGCTGACCGAGCCGGTGCGTTACGAGGTTGATCGGCTCCGCAACGGCCGGAGCTTTGCCACTCGGGCGGTGGTAGCCCGACAATCGGGCGGAGCCATCCTCCACCTGTCGTGTTCGTTCCAGCGTCCAGAGATCGATGCCGAGGTGCAGACGGCTCGGATGCCGATCGCGCCCCGCCCCGACGATGTGAAGCCCCAACCCGACGACTGGCCGTGGATCATGGAGCGGCGGTCGATGGTGAGTTATCCTGGCGCTGGCCAATCGATGGGTTGGGTCAAGCTGACCGACCCGCTTTCCGACGATCCACTCCGCCACGTTTGTGGCCTGGCGTTCACCTCCGACACCGTGCAGTTCACCGCCGCTCGAAGCATCCACCCGCTCCAGGTTCCCCAAGAGGAGTACCGGGATCGGTTCATGGGGGCCAGCCTCGATCATGCGATGTGGTTTCACCGGCCCATCCGGGCCGACGAGTGGCACCTCTACCAGTGGGATTGCCACGGACTCACCGGGGCACGGGGCATGACGGTTGGCAATCTCTTCGCCGCCGACGGGAGCCACGTGGCCTCCATCGCCCAAGAGGTACTGCTGCGAGAAAAGCGCCCACAGTGAGCGACGCGGCGGGAGCGACGCTGTTCGACACGGCGATCGGGCGATGTGGGGTTGGCTGGCATGGCGAGGCCGTGTGTGGGGTGCAGCTACCAGAGCGAACCGATGAGGAGACGCTGCGGCGGGTGAGGGCGAAGGTTTCTCAGCCGACGGCTATCGACCAACAAGTGCCGGCGGCGATCGCGAAGGGCGTCGAGGCAATGCAGGCCCTGCTCGACGGGGAGCCGCTCGATCTCCGCTTCATCGAGGTGGATCTCACCGACGCCAATGAGTTCGACACCGCGGTGTGGGACGTAACACGAGAAATCGATCCCGGTGCGTCACTCACCTATGGCGAGGTGGCGCAGCGAATCGGTCAGGCCGGAGCGGCCCAGGCGGTTGGCCGATCGCTCGGCTCGAATCCTTGTCCGATCGTGATTCCGTGTCATCGGGTGCTTGGGGCCGATGGTCAGCTCGTGGGCTTCTCGGCCAACGGCGGCACCGACACCAAGCGGCGGATGCTGCTCATCGAGGGCTGCCCGGCCGTACCGCCCAGCCTGTTCGACTAGACGCCCTCTCGGCTACAGCGTGTCGCGGCTCTGCCAAGTGCAAATGCAGGCCTCGTTGCCATCGGCATCGGCCAGTACCCACCACGCAGGGGCGAAACGATCCGATACGAGCGTGCCACCGGCAGCGAGAGCGTTTTCGATCCTCGTTTGGGCCAGATCGTGGGGCACCTCGATGTCGATGTGGAATCGGCTCCGCTCGGTGCGGGCCAAGTCGGTGTCTTGGAACCACAGCGATGGGCCAGATCGCAGGGGGTCGACGAGATTGCCGTCTCGGTCGCGGTAGCCGAGCGCCGCGGCCCAGAAGGGACGAATGCGATCGGCGTCGGTGGTGTCGATGGCGAACTCCACCACCTGAGCGGCGAGCGGTTCAGCGCTAGCCCCCCGATCCGACGCGAGCGCCGAGATCCTCGTGGCGAGGTTCACATCGAGCGTGGTGAGGCCCCCGGTGGCGTGGGTGGTCAGCATCACGCGAACCCGATCGGGGTATCGAACATCGATGTCTGGATGATGGAGGGCCTCTTCGGCCGCCGTGGCGACGGCCGAAACGAGTTCAGCGGCGGCGGGGAACGAACCGGCCCTGAAGTCGGCTCGGATCGCCCCCTGGCCATACCGCCATGCATCGAGCGCCTCCAGCTCGGCGAAGTCGCCAGCCGTGACGGTCTCGTAGGTGGTCACGAGAGCAGCCACCCACCATCCACATCGATCGTGGTACCGGTCACGAAATCGTTCTCGACGCAGAACACGATGGCCGAGGCCACCTCATCCGCGGTACCCGCTCGGGGGATGAGGTGGGAGGCGGTGCCGGCTGCGTAGGCCTTCTCCCGATCGGCTCCCTGGAGCGGGTTGATCGGGGTGTCGATGGTGCCGGGCGACACCACATTGATTCGGCGCGGCGCGATCTCAGGGGCTGTGGCTCGCACGAGCGCCTCGACCGCGGCACCCACGCTCGACAGTGAAATCTGCCCCGGTTTGGGGCGGCGGGCCGGTGTTCCGCTAACGAGCACGATCGTGCCGTCGTCGCTGAGATGATGGCCGCCGAAGCGCACCACGTTGGCGTAGCCCCAAAGCTTGTCGAACGAACCGGCAAAGCCGTCCATATCCATGTCGAGGAAAGGCCCGAGCGAGCGGGAGCCGCCAGTGGCTGCGCTCACAAGGATGTCGATCGGCGCCTGATCGGCGAGCAACGAATCGACAGCTTCGCGATCGAGCACATCACAGGCGGCGAGCGTCATACCGTCGGGCACATCGCCAGCCCGGTCGGGGTTGCGGCTCACCGCCACCACCGAGGCGCCGAGCGCAACCAGCTGTTTTGCGGCTGCGAGGCCGATTCCCGATGTGCCGCCGAATACCACGGCCTTCTTGTTGGCGACGTCCACGGTCGCTCCCCTCTGATTGGGTCCGGTTCGTCCCGGACCGACGAGACTCTACTTCTGAGCGGACCCTACTTCTGTCGCGGCCCAGGCACCGAGATCAGCCCTGGAGGAACTCGATGATGGCGGGGAAGGCTGTTCGGTCCTGGATGAGGAAGAGGTGACCACCCTGAAAGATCTGGAGGCGAGCGTTCGGGATCCCGTCGACGAGCGCCTGGGAATTCAGGAGCGGAGCTTGATCGTCGAACTCGCCGGCACAGACGAGTGTGGCGGCGGTGATGCGGCCGAGGTCGCTCGACACATCGTGGTGGGCCCGAGCATCGAGTTGGAGAACCGCACCCCGTTTGGATTCGGGTTCGGGTTCGGATCGCATTCGCTCGATCATCACGTCATAGAACGGGCCAAGGCCGGGGATCGGCTCGTCTGCGCCCGGATCCCATCGAGAATCGAGCAGGCCGAGCTTGATCTCGATCGCCGCTTCGGTGTCGAGCTTTTCGAGTTCGTGCAGCGGGAACGATGGCAACCGACCGCCCGGCGAGGTGCAGTTGAGGACCACCCGACGCACCCGGTCTGGGTGGCGGATCGCCATGTTGAGAGCCACCATCCCGCCAAAGCTGGTGCCAACCACGCTCGCCGACTCCCATCCCATCTCGGTCATGAGAGCCACCGCGTCGTCGGCGTATTCATCCATGGTGTAGGGACCCGCCGGCTTCGAGGTCTGACCGAGGCCCCGCTGGTCGTAGTGCACCACGCAGAAGGCCTTGTTGAGCGGCGATCGTTGCGGTTTCGAGTTGCGGAGATCGCCTCCGGATCCGCTGATGTTGAGCACCGGATCGCCCTCGCCGTAGCGCTCGTAGTACACGTCGAGTCCGTTGACCGCCACGAAGCCGCCGGCCTGGGTTGCGCTGTCCGTCATCGCCCGAACCTACCGCAGGCCCGGCCCCCGCAGCAGCTCCGACCTGCTCGCCTCACGAGCCGTGAGACTAACGTCGGGCCGTGACCGCCTCGAACCAGACCGAGCACGACCCCGCCGCATGGCGAGCCGTCGGCGAGCTGTACCACCGCTTCCTCACCGGCCTGGTGTTGGCTTTGGTGAGCCGACAGGGAACCGCCAGGGCCACCGAGGTGGTGTATCGCACCTTCCGCCGCCAGCACCTCGAGCTCTTCATCCCCGGCCTCGCCAAGCTGGGCCTCGACAAGCTCCCGCCAGCGGTGGCGTGCGCCCAATACCACGTGTTGTCGAACGCACTCGGCGGGGTGCGGGTGGAGTGGATTCCCGAGTCGGATACGAAGTCGTGGGTCCGGTACCTGCCACCCCGATGGATTTTCGACGGCACGGCGATCTGCGGTGTACCCACCGAGGTGAGCAGGGCGATGCTACGGGGCTGGCACGGCCACAACGGCCAATCGCTCGGCAACGATCGCCTCGGGTTCGTCGCCACGATGCAGACCACCGATGGCCAGCCGGGGCTCGAGGGCTACTACATCGAGGAGGACACGCCGCTCCCGCTCGAGGAACGGGTTCGCTTCCGACCCGGCGAACGGCCGCCGGCTGAGGCCGAGCCGCTCGCTACGCCAACCTGGAGCCCCGGGCGACTGGCCAAGGTTGAGCGCAACTATTCCGTGGCCTACGTGCGATCGATCCTGCCGGAGATGGCGGGCGTGCTCGGGCCGGCCGATGCCTCGGCGGTTGGCCGCGTGGCGGGCCGCCAGATCGGAATGCAGTTTCACCCGGCGATCATGAGCACCCTCAGCGATGGAGCGGAGGTAACGGGTTCGTTCGCACTACGGTTCGCTCGCCTCCTCTCGGCTCACGGCAGCCGGGTGGAGGTCGAGACCGACGGCGACGTGGTCTCGCTCGTTCGCTCGGAACTGTTCGAGCCCGCCACCGCCGCATCGGTGTTCGAGGGCTGGAACGGTTTGTGGGAGGGCCTGGCCGCCATGGAAGGCCTGCGTCCCGTGGTGACCGACCGGCTCGACCTAGGCGATTCGCTGACCACCTGGGAGTTCCGACCCCTCTAGGCGCACCTGCTCGACTACGAGCACCCAAGCTGCGCAACGAGGTGGCCGAGGGCATCGGATGAAGTGCCGACGAGCGTGAGTCGGCCTTCGGTCGCCAACCTGGGGGCGGGCTCGACGCGCCATGTGGTGGTGGTGAATTGCACGTGATGGGGAACACCATCGACAACGAGGGAGCCTTTGCCTCGAACGGCGCCGGACGGGCGCTGCCTCAGGGCCGCTTCCAGGCGGTCTCGGCCGATCGGGGCCGACTGCTCGAAGTCGATCGTCACGAGATCGTGACGATCCGTCGCGGGGTGGGGCCGGGGGCCGGCGCCCCGCGATGACGTGGGGAGCAGCACATCGCTAGCGGGGGCCTCCGGGCTCGACGCAACGATGACCCGGCCGGGTACGAGGGAGGCGATGTATTCGCTCACCCGCTCGAGCTCAACCGGTTCGAGCTGATCGGCGTGGGTGATCACCACGCTATGGGCGGCGTCGAGTTGGCGGCTCAGGATCGCGCCATAGGCACCGTGCTGCAGCTGGCCCATCACCGCTGAGGCATCGACCACCGTGACGATCCGATCGAGGCGTACCAACGGCCGGGCCTCGACGAGCTGGGCCAGGGCGAGAGGATCGGCCACGCCGCTTGCCTCGACTACGAGCAGGTCGGGGCGAACCCGCTGGGCGCCCCCCGATGCGAGCCGATCGATGGTGATGGCGAGCTCGTCGATGCGTTCACAGCACCCACATCCGTTGGTCAGCTCCACCTCCACGTGCCCAGCATCGGCGAGGAGGGTGGGGTCGAAGCGCAACGATCCGATGTCGTTGACCACGGCCCGGATCACCAGTCCCTCGGGCGGTTCGGCCAGCAGGTGGGCCAAGAGCGTCGACTTTCCGGCTCCGAGAAACCCGGTGAGCACACAGACCTGAACGGGCTCGCCCGCGGCCGAGACACCGTCGCCGCCCCCATCTCCGAACGACCGGTGGGCGTTGAGATGGCCGAGCAACGATGACCAAACCAGGTGGAGCGGCGGCGGGTCCGACGGGGTCACGAACGGTGGGGTCACGAATGGTGGGGTCACGAACCGAACTCGCTTGTGGGGGATCCTCCGAGCACCGTGTCGACTACCTCGATTGAACCCACCTCGGTAGCGGCCACCTCGTGCGGGTCGTCGGCCAACACGGTGAAGTCAGCCAGCTTTCCCACCTCGATCGAGCCGAGTCGATGATCCTGGCGAAGCACGTAGGCGGCGTCGATCGTGACCGCCCGCAGGGCCCGATCGAGCGAGATCCGCTCCCCCGGGGCCAGCACGGTGTGGCCGTCGGCCCCGATGCGGGTGGTTGCGATCTCCGCCACGAGCAACGGCGAGAGTGGGGTGACCACGAGGTTGAAGTCGGAATGCAGCGCGAAGGCCGCGCCGGCTTCTTGGAGGGAACCGAGGCGGGCGGTGGCTTCGGACCGGTCGGGGCCGAAGCCAGCATCCGCGTGCATCTGGGCTCGGAATCGAACGAAGTAGGCGTTCACGCTCGCAGCCCCTCCGAGGGCCGCGAGCCGTCGGGCCTGGGCGGTCGTGCTCAAGCAGTAGTGCTCGATGACGAACCGGTGATCGAAACGTGGATGGGCGTCGAGTAGTCGTTGGAGCACATCGAGGGTCATCTCCACGGTGGCGTCACCGTTGGCGTGGGAGTGGATCTGCACCCCGGCCTGCCAGAACGGCAGCATCCGCTCGTAGACCTCTTCCCACGGGATCTCCCCGGTGAGACCATCCTCGTTGTCGAGGTAGCCGGGGAACCCGAGCATCAGTGTCATCGACGGATACGACCCGTCGTTGATGTACTTCACCCCGTGGGTGGACAACCGCTCGTCACCCTCGGCCCGCTTCGATGCCAAGTACTCGAGCATGTCGGCGCCATAGCGCCTCACGAGCGCCGCCTCGAACGGAACCATGATGGACCGAAGAGGAAAGGTGCCCTCGTCGATCGCGATGCGATGGTCGTGCCACTCGGTCTCGAAATCGTCGAGACCCCAGATCATGTCGGCCGTGGTGGTGATGCCGGCGGCCCGGGCCACCGCCCCCATCCGGCCGACCGCTTCGCGACCGAAGCCCTCGGCGTACACCTGCGTGGCCACCGGCTTGAAGGCCCGTGCCACCGCCTTGGTCTCGATGAACCAGCCATTGAGCCGGCCGTCGGGATAACGGCCGAGACCGTGGAGCGCGGAATCCTCGTCTACGCCGATCAGCTCGATCATCGGTGTGTTGGCGTAGACGATGTGCGGGGCGTAGGCGCACACCCACAGCGGCACCGTGTCGCTGATCTGGTCGAGTAGATCTCGATCCAGATGGCCTTCCTGAGCAGCCGGATCGTAGCCCCAGGTGGTTACCGGTTGGGGCCGGCCGTCGGGCCCGGTCGTGGCCTCGGAGGCAAGGGTCCTGAGTTGATTGAGCACGGCGTCGCGGGTGGGGAGGCCAGATCGTAGGCCGGTCGGTGAAGCGGAATCGATCGGGCCCACGTAATCGAGGGCCATGTAGGTGCCCGACATGCGGAGATGGGTGTGGGGGTCGACGAACCCGGGGAGGAGCACGCGATCGGCGAAGGAGTCGTCGATCGTGTGGGGGAAGCGGCGCAGCCACGGGTCCATCGATGCGAGCGAGCCCACCGAGACGATTCGGCCATCGGCCACCGCCACGGCCTCGGCGTGGGGGCGCCCACGATCCATCGTGTGGATCTTGGCGGCGGTGTAGACACGGAGTTCGCTGAGGTTGGCTGCTACCACGGGCCGATTCTTGCACGATGTTCGAGCGTGGTAGCAGCCAGCCGGCTGCTGGTACGAGCGAGAGAGGGTTGGAAGCCCTCCTACAGAAACCCTGCTACAACAGCCGCTATGGCCATCGATTGTGTTCTGCTCGATCTGGACGGCGTGGTGCGGCACTTCGATCCGGAGAGGCCGCGAGCGATCGAGCGCCGGCACGGATTGGCCGAGGGAGCCTTGATCGAGGTCGCGATGGCCGACGGCTTGATCGACGATGTGGTGACCGGACGGATCACCCGTGCTAAGTGGATGGCCGAGGTAGGCCGCCGCGTGGGTGCTCCAGCGGCCGCCACAGAGTGGTTGACCAACACCGGAACCGCCAACCTCGGAACCACCGACCCGGAGATGCTCGCCTTGGCCGACGAGCTGCGGGCCAGCGGGATCACGGTGGCGATCCTCACCAACGGAACCGACACGATCCCAAAAGAGATGGAGGAGCTCGGGATCAACCGCCACGTGGATGCGGTGTTCAACACGGCCAATATCGGGGTGGCGAAACCCGACCAGGGCGCGTTTCGCTACGTGTGCGATTCGCTTCAGATCGATCCGGCGTCGGTGTATTTCACCGACGACACCTCGTCCAAGCTGGGCGGGGCGATCGAGCTCGGCATGACCGCCGAGCTCTTTGTCGATACCGCAACGCTGCGCCGCCGCCTCAGCAACCTAGGCGTCTTGGCGTCGGCTAGCTGACGAGGTCCAACGCGTTAACTGACACCGGTCGTCTCCGCGTGTTCTGAGCCACTTCTCGCCTGGAGGTGGGCTTGAGTAAGGTCGGGCTCACCGGAGCACGATCGACCAAACCGAACCCCGGGCAACGAAGGGAACCGAAGATGAACGTGGCTCAAGCCATCGCTCGAATCCTGAAAGCCGAAGGGGTCGAGATTCTGTTCGCCTACCCCGTCAACCCCCTGATCGAGGCGGCGGCCGAGGTGGATATTCGCACGGTGATCGTGCGCCAGGAACGGGTTGGCCTACACATGGCCGATGCCTACAGCCGGCTGAGTTCGGGCGAGAAGCTCGGCGTTTTCTGCATGCAGCACGGTCCAGGGGCAGAGAACGCCTACGGCGGCGTGGCCCAGGCCTACGGCGAATCGGTGCCGATAATGGTGATCCCGATGGGATACCCAACCCGGCTCATGAACGTGGAGCCCAACTTCAGCTCGTGGCGCCAGATGCGAGGGGTGGCCAAGCTCACCGACCACATCGGCGACGCCAAGATGGTGGAGGAGACGATGCTGCGAGGGTTCTCGGCCCTGCGAAACGGCTCCCCTCAACCGGTGGTGGTGGAGGTGGCGGCCGACGTGTTCGGGAGCGAGGCCAAAGATCCCACCGAAACCTACATCCCATCCTTCGCCACCCGCTCGGGCCCCGATCCGGCTGGGGTCACCGCAGCGGCCGAGGTGTTGGCCGGAGCCACCAATCCGGTGATCTACGCCGGCCAGGGCGTTCACTACGCGAAGGCGTGGGATGAGCTGCGGGCGCTCGCTGAGCTGATCCAGGCCCCGGTGACCACCACGCTCGCCGGAAAGTCAGCGTTTCCCGAGGATCACCCGCTCTCGCTCGGAACCGCGGGGCGCACGATTGGGAAACAGGTGCGCCAGTTTCTCGACGATGCCGATGTGATCCTCGCCATCGGTGCGAGTCTCACACGCACCGGCTTCGGGCAGCGGATGCCGAATACCACGATCATCCACGCCACCGGCAACCCCGCCGATGTGCAGAAAGACGTGTCGGTGCAACACGCCCTCGTCGGCGATGCCCAATTGACACTGGAGGCTCTCACCAACGAGATCGGGTCGGCCGCCGAGTCGAAGGCCAACGTGCGGCGCGAGTCGGTGCCCAACGAAATCGCCACCACCCGACAGGTCTGGCTCGATGAGTGGAAGCCGAAGCTCACCAACAACGAGGCCCCGATCAACCCCTACCGGGTGGTGTACGAGCTCGACCGCTTGCTCGACAAGAACAACTGCGTCGTCACCCACGACGCCGGAAGCCCACGGGACCAGATGACACCGTTCTTCTCGGCGGGCTCACCGCTGAGTTACATCGGTTGGGGCAAGACCACCCAGCTGGGTTATGGCCTCGGGCTGGCCATGGGAGCGAAGCTGGCCCACCCCGAGAAGGTGTGCGCGAACGTGTGGGGCGACGCCGCCATCGGCTTCACTGGCATGGACTTCGAAACCGCGGTTCGGGAGCGGATCCCGATCCTGTCGATTCTGCTCAACAACTTCTCGATGGCTATCGAGATCCCGATCATGCAGGTGGCCCAGGAGAAGTACGGCAGCACCGACATCTCGGGTCGCTACGCAGACATGGCGGTGGCGTTCGGGGGCTACGGCGAACGGGTCGAGGATCCAAACGACATCGTGGCCGCCCTGCAGCGCGGTATCGCCAAGACCGAAGAAGGGGTGCCGGTGCTCCTCGAGTTCATCACCGACAAAGAGATCTCCTACTCGACGTACTGAAGACGCAACTACAACCTACTGAGTTATTGAGGAGGCCAGGATGGCCCAGGATCGGTTCACGGTTCCCGACGACATTGCGGTGCGGGTGGATCAGGCCGATATGCGCTTCACGGTGGAGTCGATCTTCACCGGTAGTGGCATGTCGCCCGCCGATGCGGCCCAAGCGGCGGACACCTTGCTCTACGCCGATCTCCGCGGCATCGATTCCCACGGGGTCTCGAACATGTTCCCGGTGTACATGCACTGGATCGGCGATGGCACGTTGAACGTCACAGCCGAGCCGAAGGTGATCCGCGAGGCCGCGGCGGTGGCCACGATCGATGACGATGGTGGCCTCGGACTGGCCACCGGGCCCCGAGCCATGGATCTCGCCATCACCAAAGCCGAGGCGTGCGGGATCGGGGCCGTGAGCGTCACCAACGGTCGCCACTACGGGGCGGCCTCCTACCACGCCCATCGAGCGATCGAGCACGGCATGATCGGTGTGTCGATGACGATCGGTGGGCTCATGGTTCTACCCACGTTCGGATCCAAACCGATGGTGGGCCTCAACCCGATCGCGATCGCGGTGGCCGGAGGCGACGAGGCACCGTTTGTGTTCGACGCCTCGATGAGCTCGGTGGCCGGCAACAAGATCCGCATCGCCCGCAGGCTCGGGGCCACCGTGGCCCCCGGGTGGATCGCCGACACCGACGGCAACCCGATCCTCGACGAAGCCGACGTGCCAGAGGAGTACTTCATGCTGCCAACGGGCGGCACGCGAGAGGGCGGCTCCCACAAGGGCTACAGCCTCGCCGTCATGGTCGACATTCTCTGCGGTGTGTTGGCCGGGGATCCACCGGGTTTCCTGCGGCCACAAGCCGATGTGGCCCACCACTTCCTCGCCTACAAGATCGATGCCTTCTGCGATCCTCAGGAGTTCACCGAGCACATGGCTACGTTCCTGAAAGGGCTCCGCGAGACGCCGCCGGCCGCAGGGCACGACCGGGTGCTTTACGCCGGGCTTGCCGAGCACGAGACCGAAGAAGAGCGGCGCCGCATCGGCATCCCGTATCACCCCGATGTGGTCCAGTACTTCCGCGACACCGCAGCTGAGGTGGGCGTCGAGCACCGGCTCAATGTTGAGCGGGCCGGGTGAGCACGGCCACATAGTTTTTCGGATAGCCGCGCTCCACGATCTTGTGGCGAACCTCCAACCTGTGGAATCCGATCGAGAGGGTGGCGAACATGACGCGCAGCACCGCCATGGCCGGCGTCAGGAGAAGACCGGCAACACCGCCGCCAAGGGCTCGCGGGGTGGAGGGCAGGTACCGAGCCATTCGGTTGAGCTGATAGCCGACCGTTCCAAGGAAGCCTTCGAGCCAATCGAGCCGCTCCACTATGAACCCGCCCTGCTCGAACACGTGTCGAACCCCGAAGCGGGTGTAGCGATAGAAATCGTATGGCTCTTCGTGTTCCTCGAAGAACAGTGGACCGGTGTAGATCATCCGTCCGCCGGGTTTGAGCACCCTGAACAGCTCGGCCACCACCGCGGTTGGATCGGGAAGGTGTTCCATCACCTGGTTGAAGAGCACAGCGTCGAATCGGTGATCTTCCACCGGGATCGAAGCGAGATCGCAGACGTAGGTGGTGGCCACGTAGGCCTTGGCCACCCGATGGAAGTCGGCCGACTCATAGGTCGTGTGAGCCAAGAGCTCGCGGTATGGCGCATCGCCGGCGCCAGCGTCGAGCACGAGGGAGCCGGCCGCGATGTCTGCGGCGAACCGGGCGTTCTCTTCTCGGAGGCGATGCCGCGACGAGTTGAACGCCAGCACCGAGCGCAGGGGTTTCAGCATCTCGCTCCCAATCGGACCGATGCCTCCGAACCTGAGCCCCTCGCCGCCCAATCGGGCAGGATGACTCGCTGGGGTTAATCGAGGGTGATGATCACCGCAGCGTCGGAAAGCTGGTTGCGACCAAAGAGTGTGGCCAGCCGGTTCACCGATGCGATCACTCGACCGGTGAACCCGTACTTCGCCTTGATCGCTGCCCGCACCTCTTCGAATACGGGCCCTTGCACCAGCTCGCCGGTGCCGGTGACCTCGGCGCTGCCGGCTCGCACGTTGCCACGTTGATCGCAAGGTTGCAGCACCACCCGCGGATAGTTGCGCAGCCGCTTGACCTTCCAACTGGTCGAAGGCGTGGTGAATCCCAAGCGCCCGTCGTCGAACTCCATGATCCACACAGGCAACGACTTCGGCGTGCCGTCCTTCTTGTAGGTGGTGAGCGAAACGTACTTCTCGGCGCCGATTCCCATGGCCGAACCGTATCCCAGCCACCGCCAGCCCGCTGGGCTCGGGCCCACTACGCTCACGCCGATGGACGACGAGTCATCCCCCGCACCTGTGCCTTCGACGGTTTCGGTCACAGGTACGGGGCGAGCGTCGCGCCCGCCCGACATGGTTGAGATATCGGTTGGCATCAAGGTGCTCCGCCCCACCGTGGCCGAAGCCACCGCCGGGCGGGCCAAAGTGGAAGCCGAGCAGGAATAGTTTTTCGGATTTCTTGTCACGATTTTGGGCACCTGGGAGATTTAGTACCTAGTGGCCTCCTACGTCGAGATTGATTTCTCGGAGTTCTTTGCCGATGTTGAGCAGCGCGTCCGGCTGTCGCTGGTCGCAGTGTTTGGCTACGACATCGGTCGGGAGGCGGCAACCGATGCCTTGGCCTGGGGTTGGCAGCATTGGGAACGCCTTCAAACCATGGACAATCCGGTCGGCTATCTCTATCGGGTCGGGCAATCCCTGGCCTTGAAAGCGGTCGCCCGGGAGGGAACGGCTGGCGGGGATCTGGAAACAGTCTCCGCCAGCTGGGAGGCACCGGAATTCGAACCCCACCTCACAACCTTGCTGTCAGACCTATCGGAACAACAGCGGGTGGCCGTCTGGCTGGTTCACGGCATGGGATACCGGCACCGCGAGGTGGCCGAGATCCTTGATTGCTCGATTTCGACGGTGGCCACTCACGTCCGCCGAGCCCTCGCCAAGTTGCG